>JAPYZI010003005.1:0-24212 GCA_030523105.1 Ophioninae sp. A BG-2022a | reverse complement strand
CGAGAGTCAAACTTATTTGGCGAGAGTGCGAGGGAGCGCGATCGAACGGTCGCGGGGGGAGAAGAAGAAGAGAAGGAGGAGGGGGGGGGGGGGGGGGGGTACTGCGGTACCGCACGATACACACATAGCCGCGAACGGTGAAGTTTCCGCGCGTGTGTTTGTGTGTGTGTGTGTGTTTGTGTGTACGCGCGCGATGACTGTAGATGGCGCGGGTCGAGGGACGCGCGCGGCCAGGCGGGAGAGAAACAACCGCGCGACGGCGGTGGCGGCGTTGGCGTCAGCAAGGGACGCTCGGGGAATCGGGGGAACGTTAAAAAGGGGCGGCGGAAAGAGGAGCGGCGGGAAGGGGGAGGAAGCGCGATCGCTAGGGCGCGGAGGAGAGAGAGAAGCGGCGAAGACGGAAGAACGGAGGGACGACGGGAGGAGGGGGGAGGGGGGGGGGGGAGGCGTTGCGAGTCCGCGGAAAGCCGGCGTCCACCGGCACAGTTGAGCGTCGCGGTTTGTCGCGAAAGCATCTCTTGTGCTGAAAAACGAGAAGGAAGAGCGCGAAATATTTCGTCGTCGAGAGAAAGAGAGAGAGGGAGATAGATATATATATATATATATGTTGAGAGCGTGCCGTATCAATCTCGGCAAATACGAGTACGACGATTCGAACCGCGATTCGAGTAATCGAAAATCTGATAAAATCATAAATCGAGTGATCGCCAGTGATACTCGGAAATAAAAGAAGAAAAGTTTGATCCCTTTCGCCGTTGGAATAAAGTGAGAATATTTGAAACAATCGTCGTGTACCGTATCGACGATTATACCGACGCACACAGTTCTTGACCCGCAGTTCTCTCCGACGTCGAATTCGCGCGTGTTTGTGCCTGTCTTTTTCTCTCTCTCTCTTTTCCTGCTCTCTTTTTTTTTTTTTGTTTTTGGTTCGTCTCACAGTCCCGGTTCACGGACGCGAACGTGATCATCCACGCGGATCCCTCTAGTCGTTGCGGAACTCACGAAGGTATCGGTCGGGCTATACGTAGTGGTGTCTCGGTGTGTACGTAAATACAACGAATACACAGAAGGATACGAGACGACTTGGTGATATTCGGATGAATTTCATCGCGGTTTTAAATCGGTCGCGCGCGGTTTGACAAAATCGCGCGAGGAGGGAAAAAAGAACGAAAAACACGCACAAACAAAAAACAAAACAAAACAAAAACAAAACTCGTTTTTCCGGTTCACGTTAGCAAAGTGAGATACGGTGCCAAAGATATTGTTTTTTTCTTCTTCTTCTTCTTCTTCCTCTTCTTGGTTTGTTCTTTCTTTCTCTTTTATAATCCGTAAAAGCAGTGCGGGATTTCGAGGTTGCTCGTAACGCGAAGAAAAAAAAGAAAAAAACTTGTCGCATCGAAATCGTGAAGAAAAAGGAATCCTCGTGAAATCTCGGTGATAAGGCGAGATCGACGCGTAAAAGTGGTAAAACCGAGAGGGCGGAAAGTCCGAAAAGAAAAAGAGGAAGAAACAAATAAACGACTTCGGCGTGTTTGGTGATAGAAAAGTGAACGGGAAATTCTGTCCTCCGAAAACGCACGGGTAGACGCGTGGTACGCGTCTGGTTAACACGGTACAGACGAGTGAGAACGATCAAGTGTACGTGTTCTTTGCATCATCGGTAATCCGGGGACTTGACGAGACTCGCGAAATTTCTTCGAGATAAAAACAGTGTCGACCGAGAGAAAGGAGGGATACGAAAAACAAGAGAAAAAAAAAACAAACAAAAAGAAGAAACGAGGGTACCAAGGGCGAAAAACGATATCGAAAAGTGAAGAAGTCAAAGAAACAGATCGAAAATTCCGCAACGGTTCGAAGTCAGAAGTGTCTATCACGTTTTAAGCGCCCTCGTGGTTGAAAGCAATAATATTGTTTCCCGCGCGCACATCGGATTGGCTGCGGTGTGGTACGACTGAAGAATCGAACGAAACGGTCGTACGAGCGAAACAAGAAGAGAGAGAGAGAGAGAGAGAGAGAGAGAGGTAGGAGTGGGAGAGTCTGAAAGAGAGAGAGAGAGAGATCCAGTGGGGAGAGTCGGAGCGAGACAGGGATGTTAGCTGAGTGGTGGGAGTCGTTTCATTCATAAAAAAGTTCTCTTTATTACTTGGTCTGGCGCATGTGCTATTCCACCACGAACGTTCCATCTGTTACTCTCTCTCTCCCGACCTCCACCCGACTCCGCGAATTTACTCTCTCGTTACCTTAAAAGTACGAGTTGTAGTATTTTATCATTAGCTCGAAGATTGGAAGTGGTTCGGTCCGAGTAGCTTGGAAGAATCGACCGAAAGTCCGAAAAGTCGGTCGTATCCCAAAACTGTAATGCTCGTGGATCTTCCCGAGGATTTTTACACTCGTCACACGTCCGCGGTCTTTTCGGCGGTTTCGTGAAGACGCGCGGCAAAAGTTGCGCCACTCGGGAGAAAAAAAAAGAGGGAGAGAGAGAGAGAGTCGTCGAGACACTTCGTACGATTGAGATACAATTGTGGAAGGATTCTGGGGATCAACGTCGGTAAGCCGCGCCACGCTGGATTACCTCGTTGCAAGGCTTGCCTACGAGGAGACGAGTCGTTACAACGCGACGAGTCTGACCGAGGCGTCGAATCGTGACGCTCTGACGTCGCAATTCGTCGCAAATCTTAGCTGCCATCAGCGTCGTGAAAACGACGAAACAACGTCCGAGGACGGTATAACCAGCGAGGATTCGCCGCTTTTACGTGGCAACTTGCGGGGAAGCATGAGGGGCGAATCGGCGAGACCGGGCAAGCGTCCGTTGAGGGCCCTGTCCGCTTCGGAAAAGATGGACGCGATACAGAGAGTTCACGAGGGGGAGAGCAAAGCCTCGGTGGCCCGTGACATCGGTGTGCCGGAATCGACGTTGCGGGGTTGGTGCAAATCGGAACACAAGATACGGGGTATGGCGAGAAATTCGTCGACGCCTGACAGCGAGGTGCACTCGCCGGCTTCGTCATCCGGGACGAATTTGGCGGCAGCGGCAATGGCCGCTTCGACGACCCAATCGAGCGAGGACGAGGGAGGACCGGCAGCTGCTAAAAGGGCCAAGATCGATCCGAATCACGGTCCCGGACTCCCCACGGGGTACGGCGTGAACGAGAATTCGGAGAACGATTCGAGGTTGGACGTAGCAGCTGCGGTCGCCGCTGGAAAGATCGATTACATGAGTCTGATGAGCAGCGTTGCGAGTATGAGGCCCGAGAACAGTGCTCTCTTGCTTCAACAATTGGGTCTTCTTTCGGGCGCCGGTGGACCGAGCAACAACATCGCCAAGAGCCTTCTTAATATTCAGACCGGATTGTCCCACAACAGCACCGTTGGCCTCGTCGAGAATGGTCTTCAATACACGAAAGCGAGTAACAAAGTCAGCAGACACAGTATATCCGCGATAGCTCCATCCCAGATGGACTCGGTCGCGAAGACCGCCTCGAGGAAGAGCTTACCGGCAGCCGCCGAAGCTCCGGCCACTCCCGTACCCGCTTCCCCGAGGAAAACCAACGACAGCATCGTTGGTCCACCCAGACCGGAAGCGAAAAACAAGAAGGACAACCCTGGCATCGGCGGAACCAAGAAACCCGACGAGTCCCTCTGGAACTGGCTTACCCAACAGCAACAACTCATGGGACAACAATGCGCCACCTTCAATCCCAGCGTTAGCCCCCACGAAGGATCTTGGTTCTGGCAATATTACAAACAATGCGGCTTCTCCCTCGCGTCACCGACATCACTCGCTGCTACCCCAGTCGCCAAAAAATCACCCAGCAAAACGAGAGCTCTGCTCGACAATGTACTGTGCAACAACAACAACGAGAACGTCAAACGGAGCCTCAACATGGATCTCATCGAGCCGGATTCTCATCATCGCCACGACGACGAGGACGACGAGGACGCTCAATCGTTGAGCACCGACGAGGCGATCGAGCACGGCGAAAAATTCTTCAAATGGCTCGACCGATGCTCCGATCCTGCTGTCACGAGACTACAAATAATGCAGTTCAAGTATCTACTCGACAATCTCAAATCTTGTCGAAAGAGAACCGCCTCCGCGGCCCTCAGCCACAAGCATAGCAGGAAATAGAATATTTCAAGGGGCATGCGTTATTACACGGTCCTTTTTTTTTTTAATGTTAGGTCGATTCAACGGTGATCATACTTGTTAAACGGGACGGAGATGTAGCTAATTATTATTATTTTTTTCTTTCACCGCTCCAAGAAAGACAAAAAAAAAAAAGGAATTCGCTTTGTCAACCAAAGTGGAGAGCAAATTCGCTTTTTTTTTTTTTTTTTTTTTTTGTCAACGAAAACCGGTTTCTCCTCTGGAGAATATATCCGTAACGTTCGATGGAACGATAGCGATTGAAAATCGATCCTGTTCATTCGGGAAAAGATTTGCGGTATTCGTCTGGATAATGGTCGGCGATAGTTACGATATATTTGGTCAATTAAACGAATTTTTATCGTTTAATCGATTATACCCGTATCGCTTCCTCAATTTCATCAAGTCGACTACAGTTTTATTCAGTTTTTTTTTTCCTTCTGACCGGTGACCATTGTACGATTGATTTTCGCAAATCTTCTCGAAATTCGGAGAGTCGTAACTTGATCTACGAGAAGTTCGCGGCTTCCACCAACGTTTCTTTTTTTTTTTTTTTCTATTTCACCCATCAAAGCTACGTTGGTTATTCGCAGTCCCAAACACGCTCGTGGTAGACTTGATCGCTCTAGTTCGTTATGTTTCAATTTTTTGTTTTCTTTTTTTTTTCATAAGATGATCGAAACACATTCCTATCTCGTCCCCCGCGCTCTTCGTCGCTGTATTCCTCGTACCCGTTGTAAATTAATCGCGACGTAGAGATTCGGGGGGCTCTTACGAGCAAGAGGGTTAACATTTTTTTTTCTTCTTTTTTTTCTTCTTCGTTTTTCGTAAATTCGAGTCTACCAAAGAGTGTCGCGTTCCACAAAACCCGATGTACATAGACGAACAAAAAGATATACCAAAATTTGTAATCGATGAAAAATCGTATGGAATTAAGTCGAGGAACGTCCGACGGGCGCGAGATTTTTATCGTTATTCCATTGTAATATATAAACGCGCGTGACTGGGCTTCGAAAGGAAAAACGTGTTTAAAGGTTTTTCATTTGCTACGAGATACAAAGAGGCGTTTGAATAATCGTCGAAGAATCCATGATTCTTCGCACCAATTATCGTTGCGCGCGCGAAATCATCTTCCGTTTACCTTCGTTCTTATAAATATAAATTATAATAAAAAATTAAAATAATAATAATAATAATAATAATAATAATAATAACAAACAAAACAAAAAGAAGAACGGAAGTATTCGTTCAAATTTATCGCCCGATTTAACGTCGGTAGTCAAGGTCCAAACTTCATATCAGTAGCCCTTATTGAAGAGGGGTAACGTTCGATCTTACATCGAGTCAAAAGGGTTCGAGAGGACTCTTTCTTTCCGCGCAAATTCCGTCAATCGTAGACGAACCATAACGACCTTCATTCGTTTTTTTTTTCTTTTCGTTTTCCTTTCGTTCGTCATCCAACTCTGGAAATTTCGTATTTCCGTACTCGAAACAATCGTAAATCGTAACGCAAAAAAAAAAAAAAAAAACAAAAAACGCGATTTTTCCGAAAATTTCGTCTCGTCGCGCGACTCGAGATTTTTCCGTTATAGGAACAAAGAATGACGAGATATATTCGAATTCGTTGATACCCGAACAAACTCGAGAGGGAGAAAAACGAAAAAAAAAAAAAGAACAAAAAATTAAGAACTCACCGTGTTGAGTGGCCTTTCAGGTGGGCTGTACTCCAAGTGATCACTCACAAAGTTCGCGCATCCCTGCCAAGTGAACAGCTCCGGATAAGCCAGCGTACTCGGCCTTATGCTCGTAGAGACAAATTTCTGTAAAAAAAAAAAGAAAGAAAAAAAAAAGAAAATTAAACGGACGATTGTAAACGGCTCGCGCATTGTTGCAAACGAAAAAAAAAAACATCGACGGAGTTAACGCGAATAGAAAAGAGACGACATCCTGTATCTCGTGATATTGTGAATCCCTGTTTTTTTTTTTTTTTTTTTAATTTTTTTCTTTTTTCAAACGTACCATCTTTTTACATAATCGTGCCGTGCGCTTTGCGCAATAATTACGTCCAGTGTCGCTGAACTATGAATCGCACGATTTTAAGTATCGTCACGCAGCCGAAACAGTCCGAATCCCAAAAAGACAAGAATTAATTATAAACTTAATAAATTAACGAGGTGAGGGACGGGCTCGTGACATATACATACATATACATATATATGTATGTATGTATGTATGTATGTATATGTATATGTATATAATAAAATGTACATTGTTATTGCGTCAAAACTTTATGTATATAAGCGATATTATTGGCGTTGTGTTGAGAAGTCGCGCGTTTTTACCTCGTCATTGTCGGCGTCGAAATTTCCTTAGTCTCTTTGATAATTCATTGAAATTCTCGATATATAACGCGTGGCAGCTGCAACGAGCACGATCGTTTCATCCGAATTAATAATAGCGAGCGTCGTTGATTCTCTATTTTGAAAGAAAAGAAAAAAAGAAAACAAAACAGTTAGAACGGAACGCGCGTTTATGAAAATTAATATAACGGGCGTTCCAAATTGATCGGCAGTAATGACGTTGCCACAATGGATTTCAATGAACGACGAGATTTGTTTGAGATTTTTTTTTTTTTTACATTTTTTTTTTTTTTTTTTTTTTTACGGCGCCGAGATAACCTGGGCCATGGCAAAGTATATTTATAAGAAAAACCAAAGCGAAGATTAAACGTCCGTTTTGGACGTACGACGATTTTTTGTATATAGGGCAATTTGTCTGTGCGATCTGCGTATTAAAAACAAACAAACAAACAAAAACGTGTATTGTAGACATGTAAAAGGATGAAAAACTGAACCTCCCACAAAATACAAACCGCAACGTATGACTAAATGTATAGCGAAGTTTATTTTTATTATTTAGAAACTAGAGAAGGTGAGAGAAAAAAAGAGAGTCGAGTGTATTAGAACAAATTCCTGATATGCAGTTAATTATGTCAGTTAAATTAAACAATTGAATCCTAGAACACAACGAGTGTTATTTTCATCGAATAATTCCTCGATCCGTATCCTCGTGCCTTTTTTTTTGTCATTCTTACTTTTAAAGCGTTCACACAAGTATCCTTTGGATTGGTGAAAATTTTCGTTCCACAAAGACGAAAATCGCATCGAATTATTCATCGAAGCCGTCCGGGAAAAATCAAACGTACAAAGGTATGTAAAATATCGAATTTTGGTAAGAAAAAAAATAGAAATACAATACAGCTGGCAGTTTTGAAGAGACTTCTTTTCAATCGAAAAAATGTTTCCCATCGCAGATGTCGTATTTTTCAACAAATCCGGTAATCGGGGAAAAAATGCTGCGTAGAGATATACAGATTTGCATTTTTCGATATGAAACGACATTTTGTGTTGTTTAGTCTTATTTATCGCAATTTCACAATCTGATATTTGGACAAACTGAATTTAACAACAGAGTAATAAATACACGTTGCAATTAACCATGTCAATGTACCCGCATTGATTTTATCTCCTAATACGAAGTTTGCACACGCCATTTTTGTCACAGCCAAGTTTCCGTTACGTAATCAGGGAACAATATTTTTAAGAAGCATTTCGTCGATTGAATTCCTCAATATTCTCCCTTGCCTCAATAATCAGCTGACTTTTCTACTTAGCCTTATTAACCAACGAAACAAGCAGTCTTCGTATAATAACGGTTATGCATGATTTTCGACAAAATTTGTTTTTATTCACCTGAACACCGCACTCGTTGTCGCACGCCAACAGCAATGGCTTCCTATCCGCGTATATTGTGTGATATTGTTTACGAAAATTTTCGGCGTGGCGCAGCAATCGCTTTTCTTTTTCGTTAACCGACCGGTAACTCGCCGGCAATTGCGCGGCCCACGAATCACCAAGATCGACTTCCGGCCAGGTTAAACGAATCGCGCACGAATCTCGCTCTATTTCCTTGAGCGTTTCTTCATCGAGATGTTCTTTATCAGAGTCCATCGAACGTTCCTCGTGCTCGCCATAATCCTCTTCCGTTTCGTAATCCTGGGACCCTTTTGATTCACTTCGCGTTCTTTCACTCTCGTAACTTTCTTCGTCCAATGCTTCCATAACGCAATACGTGAAAGCGCGCGTAATTTATGTCCGACCGTTGCAGCTTTTCTGCGAAACCGAGTCTTATGCTTTTTCGTTCTCAGCGAGGCGTTTCGGACGTGATTTTCGGTTTTTGTAACGGATCGTTGAGATTTAACAAACAACTCTCATCGCCATGGCAGCGGATTCGATTTCGACTCCTTTCAATTATACGGCGTGACCGGTAGGTGGCAGCATTTTGCATGTTCAAGCTCGCAGGGCGTTGCCGTAATTCTGCATACCTAAATACTCACCCGGTAAAGAAGAAACGCGGGAGTTGGTTGCGATCTGCACAATCTTCAGTCGATAAGATAGGGCACGTAAATCTAGTTTTATTATAATTCATAAATCGCCTCAATAGTAATATGAAACACGCTCAGACGGTGAGAAAAATTAAAAGCTACCGAGAGACACCTGCGTAAAGGGGCGATGTAACTTCAACTTCACAATTTTTTTTTTTTTTTTCATATTTTGTCTTTAATTGTAAGATCAATCGAAACCTTTTTGACATTGGTTTTAATTAAAATCCGTGAGTTGAATTATTACGGCGAGCGGCCGGAATAATTCGAATTTCGCAGTTAAAGTTTAAGAGTAGGTTTAAAAAGGTCCACTTCTATTTTCAATGTAAAAAAAAGTACGATTTTCAGAACATTTCGAACTGTAACGATGCCTCAAGGTTAAATAGGATGCGTCATATATAGGATACCTTATAAAATCAGTGCAAACGTAGCGTCAGTCATGACTCTCTGAAAGATTCCGCCCCCGAACATCAACTGTATCAGATTTTGGTTTTTATTAATAAAAAAATTTTGCGATACATGGATCACTGGTAGAAAACATTCACATCGTTAAAACAAAAATACATACGAGCGATGAGTCTTACCTTGCACATATATAAGCATACATATATATACGATGTACAAGTATGCACATTTCTTCATGTAAAAAAAAACGTAAAATGTACATATTCGCACATGTACACACATGTAGCAAGATATATATATATGTATATTTATATTTATATATTTATTTATCAATTTTTTGTCAATTCATCTCTATAAATATAGTAAATTGCGGTCACTTTTGCATATATCGTACAGAGGCTTTCGTTGAGGTTTAAAATCGTAATGCATATATAATAATAAGAGCGCAAACTTTGTGTAGTCTGTCGCTTGCACCACAAAATAAATCTGTAAACGCGGATATTTTTTTTTTCGCATCTCTTCTACTCTGCTTTGTGACGCCGAAAAGAAAAAAAAAAAAAAAAAAAAAAAAAATACGCGTGCAACTCTAGACAAACATATTCGGCTCCCAGTCAAGAAAATTGACGTAAAATTATACATTTTGCGCGACTGATTGGCAGGAAGATTACTCAACGCATTTTCCGTTTCATTTATCTCAAACATTTTCCTTCCTCGTGCCCTTTTTTCTTCTTCCTCGCGTCTCCATCTATCCCTCGGAATAGCGTGCCGACGAATACGAGTGCTGCCGTTAACAATATTATCATTATATTTATAATCATTTCTATCGTATTTTCGTTTACGTTTCTAGTTGGCTTCGAGGGTATCGGTCCTCCATTTTTGGGCGGCCTCGCGTCTCGCGTCCGGTACTAATTGAGATCTCATGCCACCAAGAACGTTGCTTGTTGCTTCCGTCGCAAGTATAATCGGTTTAACGACAGTCGGTGGAATTTGTCGGAGTACACCCCCGACCGCTCCCGATACACCTTTTTGCTCGTGCTCCTCACTCGCAACACGTACCAGCTGACTTGCCGTTTCTCCCAATCCCTGTAACCACATTGTTTCTTTCATTCGTCAAAATTAGCCGAGATATTCGCAAGCTCGACGGCGATTAAACGATGACCGCCGAAACACAGTCGTTCCAACGGCAAAACGGATGGATTGCGTTTTCGCATCTACGGTCAGGCGGATCATTTTTTTTGTTTTTCGTCGCGTCCTTTTTTTGGTGTTAAATTTGAAGGGAGAATAATGAACGTAAACAATTGTAAGAGACCGGTTTCAGGGATAAGTTCTGAAAATTCTTGACGAATATTTGACCGACGCCCTGAGTCATTCGGGTTGCGATAATTCTTGCACAAATGAGAAAATACGAGGAAGGTACTAACCTCTTTGACTAGCATGTAAGCATTTGCCATTCCTTCACGGATATCCAATGGCTGACTATATCGCTTTTTACGTCCTTTTTGACCCTTCGTCTTTCGCCTAACGCTCGGGCCAGGACTAACCATGTCGTAGGCCGTTTCCGCTGTACTCTGTATCGCATGTACAAGCCTCGAGGTGAGCTCCAGTGCCGCCATTGCCGTTGATGTCGTGAAACTGTTGGCACCACGTTGAAGGCCACGAACTATTCTACCATCCTTTTGATACTGCTCGATCGGTAGCCAAAACAAATCTCGAATACCTTGAACTGTTGTTTCACGTCGGTTATAATTGTGCTCTTGTAATATAAATGTACTTGTATACGCGATCGAAAGAATTCAAGGTCTTATTCGTTTCGTTCGAATAATCAAGGAACTTACACAACTGTACCAACGAGTGCATAGGCCCGACACCACCCAACAAGCTTGGCAGCTGATTTTTTTTTATGTCCTGCAACCATTCGGACAGCAGATAAGCCATTAATTTGTCAAATCCAAGGAGACCGTGGCGATGCGTCAATCTCTTCAGTCTTAATTCGGAACAGTTCAGTTGGGCGAGGCCCATTAATAAACCGGCTAGGGGTCCATGGGTTAAATCCACACGTTTGCCATGATAATCCAGTCTCACGAGCACTTCCGGGGCAAATATAACGCTCCTGCAAACACAAATCTCTCGATTAACGAACTCTTTTTCATTATTATCGAACAGACAAAAGAGCGTCGCGGGTTTTGTTAAAAATTGTTATCGCATATGAAACTGAAAAATGTAGTTAACAGACGCATGAAAGGCTACGAATTAGAAAAGCGCTGAGATTATTATAGTAAATGTACACTCGGCAGTGGACACTTTTTTTTCAGTACGAAAAGCAATGATATACTGCAAACAGAATCATAGAACCCTTTTTGTATTAAGTGAAAAAAGCGTTTGCAAAGACATCGTCGTGAAATCCATGCTTAAATGTATATATACCTAAAATATATCGGCTGACTATCTTCCTGTTGCCCGTACGTAGTTTTGACTTTCGTTTTATGCTCTCTGATCATTAATTCATCCTCGAGCAGTATCAGCAAGTTACGATCGACAATATCGTTTTCCGTTGCCTCGGTCTTTGTCTCGTTAGCGCCGATAGACTCATGATCAGGATCATTGACGCTCATGACTGGTGGATGATGAGTCGGTGTTCCTTGTTTCGAACCAGGAGAAGATTGTACATTGCTGCCCGGTCCATTCGTACCCTCCTGACAGGACCGTGTCGTCCCGGCAAGATCGGTAAAGAAATCAATCAAAAAGAGCAAACTGTCCTGATCGATGTTGAGACGTAGCGGTAACACGCTGAGCTTTAGGCAACATTCCTGAGAGTTCAATTTTGGATCGGGACGAATGTGTATTGCTTTCATCGCAAACATATTGGCGTGTGTCTGACGGGGTCTCGCCTCGCTGCTGTATTGATACAAAAATTTGTTGATATGCGACGACTCCAAACGATCCCGTATCTCGATCTCGCTGATCAGCAAAACTTGTCTCGAGGCCTCGGTCGTGTTTTCCGGATAAACTTCGTGCTGGAATCGAACCTTGTTCAACTGCAGTTCCATCAGTACATCCTGCTGGCGTCCCTGACCTCCCAGTGCGTGCCAATCTACGATTGTTTCTCGTGGTTTGGCGCGAGGAGAGTTTGGTACACTTCCGAATCGTATCTCGTTCGGACTCATCTTGCTAAAGCCCACTCCGGGCACGGCTGATCTGCTTCTGCTTAAAACAAATTTACTCGCTGAATATCAATTTTCAACGAAAACGTTTTTTCAAGATTGCATACATCCGTGTATCGCTTGTAGATACTCACGAGTTATCTCAAACTCTTCGGAAATGTAAATTCTTATGAAGCAAAAATTCAAAAAGACGACGAAAAAAGCTAGTATTCCCGTTTATAGTTTCCAAGATGAATTTTCTAATTTCTATTAGTTCCTACGTACCTTCCCTGATGCAAACCATCCGAGCGATGCAACGAATCGTCAATGGTAACGTGTTTCTTGCTCGAAGGCTTGGAGAAGCCAAAATCCTTGCCGCCGTACATGTGCCAGATGAGGGTCATCTCGCAAAGCGTATAGCGCAACTCGGCGGATGGAAAGTGTCTCGGCGCTTTAAGTAAATCAGTCTTGCCAATCGGCACCGCGAAATGATTATCAACGACTCTCAAGGATTCCTGGCAAAGCCAACGAACTTCCGGTACTCCGTGTCTTGGCATTATCCCTGCTCCGGCCTCTTCTCCCAATATACAAAAATCTTCGTCCGCGTCGTCGGTTTCGATACGAGTCGTTACGTTGCTGGTATTCGTATTGGTGTTCGACATTTCAGACGCTTCATGACCGACCGGATTCGACTCATCGGGGAAGAAAAAGACCTCGACCGGATTGTCCGTTTCACTCGGTTTTCCAGCGGTGCTAACCGTTGTTCCTGAAGAAGCAATCGAAAGTATAAACACACCGTATACCAAATCCGTTATTATTTCCTACTGGCACTGGCATACGTTCGGAAAACGTAGAGGATGCGTTAAAATCCGTTATTTTTCAAGTTATATTGATAATTATTCGTATTTTTCGTTTTTTACTTATGTAACAATTAAAATTGCTGCTTAGCCTATTTGCTATGAATCCGGAATGCCGTATTACAGACTTTTAAAAATTCATTCCCTAAGGGGATCCCAAAGGATTCAACTAGTAATTTCGAGATCCACATCTCGAAGTCGCGATCGAAAGTTAGTACATATATATATATATATGTTTTAACTATTCCAGCGTACGAAGTTGTAGATATTGTTCGAAATCGATATATGAATAGTTAATGATTAATAGATGAGGATACCTTTGACCGTGTCCGCCATCGCTTCTTCCATTAGGCTATTGACCCTCTCTACTTGTTTCTTGCTCAAATTGTTGATACTCTCCTCACCGAGAAGACTCTCCTCATCGCCGGAACTAGGCACCGCGATGCTTTCCGTACTCGCGTAATTCGTCGTGAGATCGCCATCGCTCGCAAAATACGTCAACAATTGCATAAGAGCTCTCCCGGAGTCCGCGCAGGTTCTCACGTGTAGAACATTATTGCTAGCACGAAGATCGACCCTCGGTGCTCCGCCGCACATCTTCTCGTTCAGCCTGAGCGAAAGCTCGAAAAGTCCAAGATCCATTACGCAAACGTAATCGTGACGTAGATCAACATGATTGCCAAGTTTGTCGGAAATGAAGAAAGCAATATCTTCGGCGATAAATCGTAAAGTTGATGTGTTCGTACGCGCGGCGATGTTGCTCGAAACGCTGAAGCTACCAACAGTCACCATCGATCTCAGAGGAAGATATACGGGTCTGTAACAATGAAATAACAAATGGGAAGTCGTTAGCAATCAATTATTATTCATATATAGATTATTTTCGTTGGTTTTCGTTATCCAACCGTTCGGAGATGACGAGTAAGCAGTAACGGATCGAGAAATTGAAAAACGGTACCTGTAATCGACCGCGCAGTCCCAGAGATGAAGATGCAATTCCGTGAGAACTCCAGGAGGACTGTAACCCGCCACAGGATGATCAGCAACGTCCAGACCGTCCATAAGTTCGGTGAACCAGGAGGTTTGGGGTTGGCAGACTCTGTGGCGTAGCGTCGCATCTCTGATCCCAATCGCGACCCGGAAAGTCTTTATAATCGAAGAATATCTTTTGAGATACGTATTTTTTAAATGATTCATTTCATATATCTAGTACCAAGGCGTTCTTATTTTTTAAACGCTAATTACGCTAATTACTTTTTAGACGGATTGCACGTTATCCCTCAACATTGGCTGTAGAATAAACGAAAAGTAGTAATTTTACAAAAAAATCTTCGTGATTGACGAACTCCAAAACGGAAGAACATAATTTTCGACTTAAACTCTATTATTTGTATCCCAAGATTTCTGTTTCGTGAATTTACGAGTTGAAACAAACCTTTATCCGATGAGTCTGATGTGCAGCTTGTATCCGCACGGCAACCACAAGCATATCCTTGTCCGTTGAGTTTGAGAATTCATTGATGGGTTCGCTTCGATAAATCGCCGGCTGACAATGCCTCGGTATTACGCTGTTGATGGGTCTGAGAGGAGGAGTTTGCGATGGCATCGTAGTCAGGCCGCAATGGTTCAACGATACAGTCTTCACCATCGCGCAAACGTATCCCAAATTTTCATTGCCCTTGTAAACATTTACGGAAAATATCGTGGCGTCTTCGAGTCTGACGATAAGTTCGCCCTGCTGTCCGGGTATAACGTTCGCTGAGCCATCCCGCACGGGCGGGTACATACACAAAAGACCTTGACCTATCGTAAAGGTCAATGCTAGTCTGCTCTGCCCACTGCGGGGTAATCGTGCCGCGGGTTGCCTTGAGCCACGCTCCGTCGCCGACTGAAATATATCCTCGTCTTCCGAATCTGAATCCGTGTCGTACTGTATGCCGCTCTTACACATACTGAATTTGCTACAAACCCAATGAACACATTAAACTTTCCTAGTTTTTTCGAATGAGCTGTTTTAGTTTTTACAAATCGATCGTTTAAATTATCAAACATCGTCGAATTCCATTTACCTCGGGTAAATCGATTCTTGCAAAAGCGTGGACGCTAAATCGAGACCTATATGACTGTCCGTGTGTGACATGTATTTGGGTCGCGGCGCCGAAGGTTCCCAAAGAAGAAGATCCGTATTTATACGATTGTAGAGCAATTCGTAGAGATGTTTCGACGGTATTTGAACGGAGAGACAGGGAAATCCGATTTCGATCTGTACTTTAGCACCACTTGTTCCTTCTTCGATGAATTCTATCATTTCTTGACGACTTCCAGGGATCACCAATTCCTCCCCTTCTCTGTACAGACGAAATATAATATTTGTAACGATAAGAATATCACAGAAATGATCGATTATTCAAATAAACGCAGTAGCTTCATTTTTCAAGACAAAAGTGTGGCACTCTATGTCTCACGAAAGTTCTCAATTAACAAAATGTATCTTTTTACGTGTTGTTTTTTCTTCAAGGTTACGATTAGTTGTTCACCTGTGTTCCGGATCATTTTTTTCCGTGTAATCGCGGGACTCGGAATGCGGCGTGTCGGATTCGTGTATAACGCGTTTGGAACTAAACGGTGAGGGTTGATGCCTCGGTGGATGTTCCAACGTATCGTCGAGACTAGATTCCGCCTCACCCTCGGAACTATCCTCCAATGGACCACCGAGATCCGTAGGATAAATCGTAACGACCATTCGTGGCAATCCAAAACCGCTCTCTTGTGGCAAAGATGAGCAGGCTTTCTCTTCCGCCTGCGCTAGACCGATTTCAACGGGCACGTCAGAATCCGCTTCCGTATAAGTAATCAACAATCGTCGGCATTGTATTTCGTGACGTGCCAGAAGGTGGGCCCGACTTTCCGTGGAAGAATGTGTTTGTACATCGGTGAGAGTAAGCGTAACGAAATCCGGTCTAACGGATCTCATCCACCACGGAGCACGGCTCATATCGTGCAATGGCCTCAGGTCGGGTACAGGAAACCTGCAAAATAACAAAAAAATCAACGTAAACATATATATTATTGTGATATACAGATGTATTCAATGGTAGAAGTTCAAGGGTAATGCTTAAAATCATTTACCGAGAATAATACTTTGAAAAGTCGACAAAAATGGATTTTCTTTTAGGACTAAGATTACGCTTGAACCATCATACCTCACTTTTATAATGGCACGGGTGGAAGATATTCTGGTATCCACTCGAGAATCGGATAGCAAGGGGCTCTCGACAGCTTGATAAAATAGAGTTTGTTGATTCTGAAAACAACATAACATTCATAGTTTTAATTTTCGCGATTATCCTAGTTTCCTGTGTACGAAAAAGTAGAGAAAACCCGAAAAAGTGGACGCTTATTTACCGTTGGATCCCTGGAAGCGGAACTTGGATTGCACGTACATATTGGTGGTGGATTGAGAACGGCCGATATTCTGTCCACAATCGTGATGTCGAATTCACTTCTGCACGGCTCCAATTGTATACTGAACGTCAGCGGAGTAAAGGAATAACAGGTATTAATGTTTCACGCTACCACTGACCAGAGCAGTAACTCACTTTACTCAAGTATAAATATACAAACATCAAATTTGATCGACAAATATCGTTATTTCATTTGAAACAACAAATTTCATTATGCTCATAATAAATTTTGAATCACTTGGATTCATTAATTGGATCCATTTTATAATCATCGCAGATAATGAAATTTGTTGTAAAAAAGAACAGCCAATCGACGTTTACTTGGTGAAAAAATTTGTCGGCTCTCCTCTTATGCTTTGATAAATTCTATGTTACTGTTTCCAGTGTTCGATAAAACTCACTCGATCTCAGTGCGCGGATGACCGAATTTTGTAATTTGACCGTGTCTAACGGCTTTCTCGGTGTACTTGAAGCCCATACGAAAGTCCGTCGTATTCGAAAATCCGTGAATATCCGAAGAATCTTTTGGGAAGGCTAACAACTCAATGAATTCGGTAGTGGGAGTTTCTTGCGTGCCGTTGCTCGAGTCGACGAGACATTCGACGATTTCTAGACTCGCCAAATTTAGGCTTCCCGTTATCGCGGACGCTTGAGAAGTTGTTTTTTCACTACCCTCGATAATCAAAGGTGCTGCCAAACATCTGCGAATGAGAAAAGCCTAGTTCTTTAAAAACCACCTTTAGATAAAACAGAATATCAAAGATGTTGAAATAACGAAATAACAACGTAGCGAAATAGGAAAGCGATCGAAAGAACTAATAGGTTTGAATAAAACGTTATGGTGGTATTTACCTGATATGACTTAGACGGCACGCATCCAGAAACATTTTTGAAGCTTTGTCAAACTTTTTATTTCCATAACCATCAGCGGCAAATATACCGAGTTTTTTAAAGAAATCTTCGGCCGTGCTCTTCATTTGTTCGGTGCTCGCGTTCGTGAGGCCGTGGCCCTCTATCGAGGTCGTCAATATATCCTCGTGCAAAAGTACAACCGCTATCGACGATACCCTCACGTGAAATTGCGAAGTCTCGGCGCTCGGATCTTTGTCGGCACTCGTTCGGTGTTTCGTCGGTTTCGCGCAGTGCGTCGAGGAACCTTTCGAACTTACGCTGCTGGCCAATATACTATCGTCCATGCTCATATTATTAGTTAGCGTTGAATCACTCATAGAGGTAACGCCTGGTAATCGCATGGGTAAAAATTCTTCCTCGTTGTCGGACTCGTCCTGCGAGGCCGTTGACCAGCCTTGAGTATTCCGCAAATCCTATTTGTGAATCAAACAATAGTTTTTCTTTTCATTTCGTTATTGTTTATTGAGTTGTAATATTATTTCATTTCATAATTATCGAACATTTGGCAAATACTATTTATGAATAAAACAAACAAAATAATTTTTTTTAAATCTTCATTATTTTGAACAAAATGAGGAAAGAATTATTGCACTGATATTGCTTCTTTTGGAACTTGCCGTGTTCTATATCAGGGACGACATTTTTGCAGGAGCTACTTGTATCGTTTACCGAGAAAAATATGACTTTTTTTTGCGTCGGCAGTACGGCGAGCTCAAATTTCCAAACACTTTAAAATGAATAAAACGGTCGGGTTTATGAGTTTCTCTTGGTTGCCGACACAATTCACTGAGCACACTGACTGTGTCAAATGTCACTATGCCAAATTATAAATAAATTGAGACGCACCGTAGATCTCAGACCTTGAATAGGATGCAACTGATGCATCAATTCTCTCTCGACGCGACTGAAATCGCTTCCTGCCATTGGTTTTTCTGTGCATGTTCTCGGTGCAACGTTGCTCATGTCCTCTAAATCCGGAGAAGCAAGACCGCGTCCAAGTTCGATCAGAACGTGTACTTGCCTCGGGCTCAAAAACGAAATGAAAGATCCCAGTGTTATTTCCATTTCTACCTGAAAGCAAACGAATATTATTTTATTCACTTCGGAGAGAATAGTTGACGCTAGGATGGTATACGACTGCGGAAATCGGACGGTAGCGAGCGGCGTTGGTCAAGGTCAATAGTTGGATCGTTTTGCGCTGTACTGACGTACGCAACGACTATCGAGTGGAAGGCAACTTTCAAATTGCCGAAGTGCAACGGAAACATAGGATATGTGCGAGCCGCATCGGCATGGATTTTCCATCGGTTCGATGTATTCTTTTTAAAAAGAGGTACATCAGATACGACATATTGATGGTACAGCAGGAAAGAAAGACCGTGGACGAAAGAATATCTCTGACTCATAGGAATTATTGGGATGGAATTGAGCAAACCCGCAAGGATGAACAACTAAAAATAGTTGTCAAAGTGTTTTTTCACTTAATTACGATCGAAACTAACTTCAGAATAATTATTTTCTTTCCAGTATTCAATTGACTTGCGTATTTAATTACTTTGTGTTTGCGTTCGACTTAAAAAATTCAACAAAATGTTATATATTTTACATACTTTTGGGCCAGAGACGCCCTCTCCTTGTTTCACTTTGAGTCGGATTTCCTGTCTTCCCGACAACTTTGCGAATGTTATGGGATTCGATTCGCTCAAATGATTTATTATATTCTTGTCCGGTGGAGTTTGAGTATATTGAGACGGCGATATTTGTGCTGATGAGAACTGTCCGTCGGAATTCTGTAAAAAAATATAGCAAATGTAACCGACGATTTTATGAGGTCTTGTTTCAGCCTAAAAAGACAATAAAAAATCTGAGATGATGAAGAAATCGAAACTTACTTTCGAATCGGGTGTCGAAGCTCGGCTCATTGTCATGACGCTGCGAGAAAACGTTCTCGCTCGAGATGGAAATTCGTCTGTGTGAAAAGTCACACCCTCGAGATAAAAGCGTTTTATGGTGAACGCTGAAACTACGTAACCTTTA
Source organism: Ophioninae sp. A BG-2022a (assembly GCA_030523105.1). NCBI lineage: Eukaryota > Metazoa > Arthropoda > Insecta > Hymenoptera > Ichneumonidae > Ophioninae sp. A BG-2022a. The sequence goes on along the minus strand of JAPYZI010003005.1, from coordinate 4,809 downwards.
GTCGCTTGATTTGGATCTAGTTGAACGTTATTTGGATCGGAACCAGCCTCATCCGAATATTCCAAATTTTTTATCGATACTTCCATGGCAACGCCTGTCATCGATTCCAGGGGGACATGTTCCAGACGTATCACAGTATCAAGGAAGCGTACCTTGACTCTGCACAGAACTATACAAATAAAAAACAATGAAGCAATTCTTATACTCTTAATTTCTATGCTCAATATTTCACATACGTATCGTATCCAACAAAACGTGTTTATCATAGGCACAGGGAAACTATAGAAAACCTATAATAATACAGTTACTCCCGATTTTGTCTCCCAGTCACAGAATTAGCCATCTTTCACTAAGGAATATCAAAGAAAAACATTTTGCAACGAAAGTCACGCGGCTGAGATACGAACCTGCGACATAGCGATCTACCGGCCAATGTGCTAATCACTCGACAGATGCAACGGGTCTGATTTCTATATATTGCACAAAGAATTCCAAAGAAAAATACTAGAGTGTGTACTCTCACTAAGAAACTGAGTTTTATAAATAAGAATTGCTAATGCGCATAAATTTGTTCCCGTTGACAGAAAAATAAAAGAAGCAGAAAAGCGTCTCACTGGAATCAATAGCCTGGGCAAAGACTTCAACACCCTCCAATGGCTGTGAATTTCCAGTATTGTTTGCATCCTGCTGAAGACACTCCTGAGCCATTTGCATGCTCGATGTCATGGAACTCCACATGGATTCAAACATTGATGCACCCGATTCCGTTCTTTGCCTTGGCTGTATCGTGAGTCTGAGGCCTTTGACTTCGACGTAGCTGGCCTCCCGCAGCAAAGCTGACCATGGAATACTGATGGATACCTCCGATATGAATCCATCCACAAATTCCAATGGCAGATGTTGTTGCTCTCCCATCTCGTTGAGGGCCTTTGATAAAATCGAACATCCATAAAAACCATGCATCACCAGCGTAGACAAAATATCCACACTGCAGCTTTGCCTCCCATTCAGCTTATTAAACAATGGATATATATTGTGCCAAAATCAGTTTCCATGAAAATTCCATCGGAATAAACACACTTCACCTTTGTTTCCTGAGCATTGTGCGGACACTCGCGAATTGCGCGCCAAGTGCGCGGTATTTATTTATCGCGCATAATGCTTACAAGGGGAGAGTATAGGAGGCTATAAAATTAACGAAATCTGAATAATAATTCATGGCCCGAGGTTCGATAGAGGTTAACGTATGCGCATAGCGAAGATTTGTAATGTATCGCATTCGGAGGGAAAGAAAAAAAAAACTTACGACGTCACCGAAGAACGCGACATAGAAGACAAAGAGAATACCGATTTATAGTTTTTTTTTCTTTTTCGAAGTTGCGACTTACCTGTACATCGAGACTGACATCGGTGACACGTCCTGTTCCATTGTAAAGATCGACCGTGAGCTGATCTAGGGTGAGTTTTTCCTCCAAAAACTGTCCCAAATATCGTTGCAGAAGATATCTGCATGCCCTCTTCTTTATTCCTTCCGACCATTGAAAAGTAACAAGCCAAGACATCTCACTCGCACACCACTCCGCGGGAGAGAGGATGAAAAAAAAACTGTTAGTCCGTCGATCGCATCGATTGATCTTTCTCTTGTCATTCGTTTCGACGATTTCACGGTAACGATAAAATGAAGTAAGATTTTTTCCGTTATGCGGGATTGTGAGACGACGGTTGATTTATTATTATGATCCGTACGAATCCCATGTCCCCAGCACGTGCCTGGTGTGGGACATTGATACACGACATAGTACGAAACACTTCACTATCGACGCGAACACCAAGTTTTTTCGCGGTGGTGAAATAAAGAAGGAACTATATATATGCTATTTTGTGAATAAAAATATTAACACGGTGTTCCAGCTGTTCGATGTTTCATTACGCTTTATGCACGTGTGTGCGTTTGAAGATTCGATGCACGCTATTTTAGACGCGTACACTACGAGGATAACGACGACGACGACGACGACAAAAACAAGGAACGCAGAGACTTTTATCATTGATTGAAAACAGCTGATTCCGAAGCATCGTATCTCCCAACACCAGCCAGAGGCCAGGCAGCACTGAATGACAATGTACAGTTCGACAGACGCCAACTATATACACTCCAAATATGGCTGATGTCACGGAGCATTCGTACCAACCATGATGATATCTGGCTACCCAACACGCCTGAAATCTAATATATTTTGGGTGAAAACTCTTTTGAAATTATTTGGAGGATATTGGCTACATTGTTTTCTTTTTTTGATGGTTTCTATTGGAACGTCGATTACAAAGATGTTGTTCGTTGAGGATCTTCTTTGTCGATGCAAACCGTAAGTACCACTTCTTGAATGTACAATTTTCGCGCTAAATGAAAGATCATTGCTCAAATGAGAATTATACTTCTCGTTCGGTTGTAGGAAACGCCTAAATTGCTTGCAAGTGATTCATTTATGAACAATAATATTCATTCTTAATATCCGTACAAAAAAGTGTATTTGTTTTCAACGGTTCTTCAAATCTGACCTGAACATGAAAAACTTCGTAACTGATGTACATTAACAAACGATGTATGCGTTTTCAGTTAGAATCGAATTTTCTTTCTAGCGACGAAAACAAAAACGTTTTTATAATTATTACGCTACAGCGTGTGAACGTCGTGTCAAGTTGAAAACCTCCTTATTTTAGTTTTGATACAAAAAAACTATTCCAGCGCAAATTTTGCTGAGCAAAAGGTATGAAAAAATGTTGATACCTCGACGGACTCACCTCGGTGAAATATCGATGTGAAGGTATTGGTCGTGATTTCTACACTGACCGGATAAGTCTGTAATTTACGTAGGTACCACAACGAAAAGACCTTTTCTGCATGTTATTAGAGGTGAAGTGACGGGAGTTGGGGCTGGGGGGGGGGGAGGGCTGTAAGACGATCTAACGAGACATCTGGTTGGTTGGCCGAAGGTTTTTTCCGCTCGAGGGTATGACCGCGGCGCTCCTATTTACGGGGATTCTTTTCATAAGTTTTCTCGGACACACCGCTAGGGCTCATAAAACTTTCTTTCACTGACCGTGTGTCTTTCCAGGTTCGTTAGCGTAGAATGCTTTTGAAAAGTCCTCATGCTCTGTTACGCGCATGTTACTATTGGGAATATAATAATGCGATTGCAATACTTGCAAAACATACAGCTTTAATAATTTTCTAATTATTATTATTATTTTTGAATCAAGTTCGATTGGGCGTTGAAGTATGATTTTTAAGAAAATTTGTTTTTTTAATAAAAAACATGCTGAAATTTATATGCTGAAATTTTGTGCGTCGGTGGATCGAAATTGTGAATCGAATGGAGCGAAAAGGCGAATCGAACCACCGTTCTCCTACTCTTTAACGGAATAGATTCCCCCACCCAGTCCCAACGATAACGAGATGTGTGGTTTAATTTTTCTAATGGTACAGCATATTTATCACGAGTTTGAGAACTATGTAAAAAGACATTAACTCATGATACCGAAAAATGCACTGACAAATCAGTTGTATCTCCCACAGACTTGGCCGCCCAGTAAGTATGACCGTTTGTCGTAGGATTTTTACCGACCGGAAGTATGACGATCTTAAGGACAAATAATATTCTTTGTTTATTATCCCAAGCAAATTTAACCCGCCGAGGATAATTACCGGGTGTACGTAAGGTAGGTAGCATCAGTGCCATCTGTGAGGTTGTCTTATCGCAAAGTGTCATACCGACCGAGCAATCATTTCTGGAACGGTTGATTTTTCAGAGGAAAAAAGAAAGTTGTTTTATATTGAACAGTGAACACCCGCTATCTCTTTTTTTGTCCGAAATGAGATGCGATTGAGAGAGAACTTGGAAATAGGATTTTTACCGACCGAACGTGTGACCCATTCGGTATCAAATTTATTGTAGACTTGATTCACGATTCACGTAGCCAATTTGGTTCCGAATTCTGCGATGTCGCTAATATCGGACCGACCGATTTGCTTATATATAGCATTTGCTTATATATACGCTGGTATAACGTACTTGGTCGTTCCGATTGTAGCGCTCCAAGTTTTGGGGTTTATTTTGGAATTGAAATGGCCTCAGTAATAGTCATACAATGGTCAATGCGAAGCGTACGGGAGTGCCTAGACTTGTACCAACAAAGTCAGACGTACATGGAAGAACAGTTCTTATGGGCGGCCTGAAGATAAATATTCTGCGCGCCAAACTGCCGCCTGGCGGCGTCACGAGCGACCAGCTGTTATGGAGAACCGCCGCAACGTTAGCGCCCCTGCCACTCGGAGTAATCGGCTTTTATTACGAATCGTTGATATAAGATATACAGGGTGTCCCACGATCGAACGTCATCCGTGAAATTCAGGGTTGGGGGTGAAATTCTGAGTCTAAAGCACCATTTTAGAAGTTTTTTATGATTATTTCATGGAAATTTTTGGTTTTGGGGGAAATTAATGGCAGATTTGTGTTTAGGGGACAAAATTCCATCGAAATGGACTAATAAAAAAAATATTAAAAATCCAAAATTTTTTCGATTTTTGGGCAAAATACGTTTTTTCACTAAATCATGGATAACTTTTTTTCTTTTGGGATTTGGCACTCCACTCTGTGCTTAATCTCTTCGGTATGATTTTCTCTTGAAAATGCTTTTTTAATCATTAAAATCCGATGGTTTTTCGATTTTTGGCAGAATTTCAAAGTTGCACCATCGATTTTTGCAAATTTTTCCATACATACCCCTTTGCCTCTTTTTTTGCGATTT
>JAPYZI010003004.1:0-26735 GCA_030523105.1 Ophioninae sp. A BG-2022a | reverse complement strand
GCTTTAGACGCGCCCTTTCTCGGCTTATAACTTTTGTGTGTAAAAAAAAAAAATGCTCGCGCCCTTTAAGCTCGTAAGAAAATCAAGGGATCACGTGACTTTTTGATCGATCTCGGCAGCATCAACGAAACATGATGATAACACGAGAGAAAGATTTCGGGAACTTGTGAGAGGGAACTTCGGTTCCCGGGGTTTACAGCGCGCAGTTTTTTCGCGCAGGAGTCAGGTACGTCGGGTTTTGACGTACCGATTGAATAAAGGATTTGTAGGTCGTCATAATTGCCGGCAAATTAGACTTGAGTAACGAAAATGGTATCTCAGTAGCGGATTTATTAATTAACGGTATATCTATTATTGTTTCGAGCTTGAAAATGGAAAAATACAATACGTTTGTCCATAATAATATTCGTTACGAGGAAAAAATAATTCGATTATTTCGAGTTTGAAATTGAAAAAATAAATAAATAATAATTTGAATGATATTGAGTCTAAAAATGGAAAATAAATAAATCATAAGTTTAATTATCTTGAATCTAAAAATGAAGAAACACGATAAATTCATGTATTAAAATATTTATCAGTAAAAAGATTATTCGAGAAGCTTTGATAATAAACGTGTTCAATTATTATCAAAAATAAAGTACCAAAATAGCGATCAACTTGACTCAAGTCGTCTCATCAACCGTCAATTCTTAAAGCTCGTCCCCGGAACAGTTCCCTTAAAAAATCAATGTTGTTTTCAATAAGAAAGTTCGTGAACAGATAATGTTAAACGACTCGATAATCCGTAAAACCCAAACAAACCCAAACAAACCCAAACACCTCTCCTAGATCGATCGAATAATCATACCGAGATATCGCAATAACGAATTGGAAACCGAGATCGCGAGAAAATCGTTGATCAAGCGTGGGTGATGAAGCCGGGATGGGATATGACGCGTTACATTAATAGCACACCGTGGCGTATGACAGTTGTGGATGTAGCGCATCTGAACGAAATTGATTCGATCATCCTCGCCTCTCTTCGAACCGTACGGTCCAACACATCTGTATATTCGTATTAATTCGTCCGATACATATACACCGATACAGTTAAACAGAGCCACGTACGATGTGGAATAGGGTATGTATCGGGTGGTCTATAAATAGTAGAGTTGGCCGATGATGGAACGGTTTAAACGAGATGATATGGCCCCTGATCGACCCAATCAATGCATCCACTAAATCATCGTCTAAACTGACGGACGCAATACACAGGTTTAATGGCAAATGTACGCTAGAGGATGAGAGAGAGAGAGGACTCGGGGTTAGTATGTGCCTTACGGTATGCTCGTAACTCGGCCTCTAATAGTTAGTGAGATTCTGTGCGTCGTGTGGGCGACCGGAAGTTTCCACTCATCCAGCGATTGCCGATGCATGGCGTCTTTATGAGGCCAACGTCAAGTCACATTCGTACACCGATAGGAATTATGTATACTGGTGTTACAAGGGGTCATTTCAAGCGTTATGTACTACGGGAATTACAGGCCTCCAATAATCATCATAACTGTGCCAATTACACTGAAATTCAACGATCTTCTTGAGGTTACATTCGTTTCTATCGATCCGTCAAGATCTTCGTAGTATCGCTGGGATAGCTCCGTTTCATACGTTTTATGACGCGACGGGATATGTCTTGCTCTTTAGATTGGACAAGTTACGAACCGAACGCTTAGACTCACTGAAGGAACGATCAAGCGTTCGGTCCTTGGAATTTATTGTTTTATGACTACCGAGCTTGCCTTTTCGTTGATGAACTTTCCTTCCAATTCTGGTACGGATCAGTCACGGAAAACGGGCATTTCGAAAAGTTACTTATTTATTTATTTATTTGTTTATTTATTAAGACGGCTGGATCGTTCAACGAAAAGGAGTAAATGGAAGCGAGATTTTTTAAGTTTTTTTTTATTTTTTTTTCGTGAAAATTTAATATATTTTTGAATAATTTAAAGTGGAATAGATACTTCGATGATTTTAGGTCGTAGAAATCGAGGAGTTTGACTTTCCAGTCGTTGTTTATTCGATTCGATTACAAACTTCTGTCAATGACGGTGATCGCAGTGGAAAGTCAAGGTCGCGTTGAGTCAAGTTTCAAGGATATATTTGTATTAGGTCCCTATTGCCTTCTTTGATGAGTGTGTGAGCCTCGTCCACCTCTTGAGGTCGATGCCGTTGCTTCCGAGCGTGATCCAGATGCCGTTGCTTCCGAGCGTGATCCAGATGCCGTCGAACTGGACGTCGATGGATTTATCGTCGATGGTTGATGAGTCCTTGGTCGATGAGTCCTTCGGGGATATGGGCAAATACTCGGAACCGGTGAGGAAATGCAGTTGAATTGAGGGACGTTCGATATCGGCAACGTAATAAGCGATGGATCTTTGGTGACGCACACACCGCTCTCACAAACCTGAAAGTTTTAATCGAAGTTCCAACTCGCTCGGTCGTTTTTATACGCGCATCGTTTTAGGTAGAAAGAAAAAGCCGAAGTCCCGTCTAATGAAGCTGAAATTTCGCGCGGACCTACTTTTTGATATTTTAAAAGAACCCCTAGAAAAACTTGTAGCGACTGGCAATAGTTACTTCGAGATATAGAGTATTGAAAATGTTTTATTTGAATATTGGAAAACTATTGATCCCCGCCTAAAATACTTTTAGGGTTCTTTTTAGTAGATAAAAAGGAAGGTCCGTTGAAAATTTCAGATGGATCAGAGATGTATTCTTTTCGGAACTTCGCTTCGAAGTTAATTAATATTAAAATGATTAATTTATAATTAATTAATTGAAATTTGAAAATAATCTGCCAAATTGTTCCATAACGGAAGGCACCATTCTCCGAACCAACTCGACGCGAAGTACTCACTTTGTTGCGCCCACATACAGTGCCGTCATCGACTCGGTGCGTATACACTGCTCGATAATAACCATTCGCCATATGGAAGGCACACGCCAGCCTCAAACACGTTAGCTCATCGCCAAATTTGTTTTGACTCTGCGAAGGAAATCAAAATTGGCACCTGATACGTGACTGATCCATGTTGTAACAGTCAATGTAAGAATTATGGAAATTTGTTAAAAACGCACTAACCTTACAAGCTCCGGCGTAAGGACCTCGGGTTTGGCATTGCAATTCAATACCGAATTGAGGAGCTGGCTAAAAATTTAAATAGCGATTTGAAAAACGTTCGTTACGGACAGCAGATGTTTTTCGATGATTATGTAAATACACTTTTTTACTTACGTCGAACGAGGAAACGCACATCGTGGAGGTTAGAACCAACGCGCATGCCAATAGGCAATTAACGATATAAGCCATTTTTACTGAAATCAATAATTACTCGTTACAATTTTCCAATAGGTACAAGATTTTAACGAGATGATTTTAAAAATCGTAAACTTATAGTTACTTTTATGAAAATAGTGACTTTTCGAGAGGTGCCATTAGGGAGTTATTAGCGTTTCAATGTGGAACTTAAATAGATGTAATTAGAAATTATTCGAGTTACCTTTGTTCCCGAGTGTTCCTTACTTTCCAATCGAATCGGGCTTCAGTAATGTAAAGTACAGCTTCGATCGACAAGTATTTATACTCGATTTTCACTTCGTGCAGAATTTATAATGAAGCATCGAACGAACGATGTGCAAATAATAACAGAAGTGGATCTTGTACTCAAGGATTTTGATAATCGTATTAATACCAAACGCCATCAAACTTCATTCAAAAAGCCGGGCTATTCGTCTAAAGTGTACATGCCCTATTTTTGGTTGATATACTTATTGCCAGCCGAAAATTTTTCGTATGCGTAAAATACTCGTTTTATATAACCAATATATTTATCTAGAAATATGATAAGTCAACACTTTTTAATTGCCATGTGGTAACGTCTCATATATTGGATGATCTATGTATTATTTCAGATAAGCTTTCAATACACCAACGTCTTCAGGGTCATCGAAGTTGATGGAAGCATCTATTCTCAAAAACAATTGATTCTTGTACATTTTAATTTACATTAAGAGCATGAAAAAATAACTATAGTTTGAAAATTCCCCCAATTCATATTTTTACGTGAAATCTACTTATTGTTCATCTACAATTATCAGCAAAACTTATAAATGAAAACCGGTTTGAGTCTGGTTGGACTTATGTGTAATATTATGTCTAGTAAAAAGAAATCAACGATTTTTCCAGTAGACAGCTTTAGTTACCAGTATATCGCGTTGTCTATTTTTGGCACGGCAAGTAACAAATTCACGATTATTTCTGTCCTTTCGTACATTCAAGTAAAAATCTCTAGATTTCTCTCGTTGAGGCCTAAGATCGAAATACCGACGAGAGCTATGATAGCTCCTAAAAATGAACGGACATAGATCGAAAATCGAATTGAGGGAAAATACTGTGGTTGTAACGGTAGTGAAACCGTGGCAAGGGAAGTGCATTTGGCCATCAAAGGGCGTTGGAGGCGCCTATAACCCGCTTAAGTCCCGACATAAAGTCAGCTCGCGCCGCAAACTTCTTCATTCCTCCGCGTATATATATCTATTGGGTGGACTGGGTTGGTAGTGAGAGCCAAAGCTCCGCGGACCATCTCGAAGAACCACTAACTCGTGATCAGACTAGCCTAACCAACGTCGGGCTACCAAGTCTCGTATCGGGAGTTGAGGCTCTTCGGGATCCTCGGCTTAAGGTCTCTGTTCGCGATATCAGTTGATTGGGTCGACTCGCAAGTGTTCTACGACTCCCATCGGGAAAAGGCACCCTAACGTGGTTTTGACCTCGATGAATCTTCCTCCAAGTATACTCCTTTCTAATAGCTTGTATTTCGAAGAGTCGCCACTCAGGATCTTCAATGACCTTCATGGTAATGACCTTCAAGGCTCTCTTATTTAACTCTGAAGACGTTCTCTTCGGTAATTTCTTTTCTGAGACCTGAAAGATCGTCAGTGCCAAGTGATAAATCCGCCATGTGCAAAGTCAAATGTTACAAAAAAAGATTTCCGGCTAGGGGGTGAAGAGTGGAAACATGAAATTATGCCAGAGGAGAAAGAAACCTCTTTTTAGGGACCGATTGTATACGCCGCGTAACGAGAAGCACGTGGTGTTTCTTCGCCGAGATAGAAGCCAACCAATAACTTGCCAATATCGGCATTACTGGGGTACTGAGGGCAATATAAACGTTTATGACCCAATGCGCGTCCATTCAACCCCCTTTGCCATCTCGCCAAGCCACTCTCCCCTTCGTCTTTCTCTTTACTCTGTATACTGTAACATCCCTGATCCGTACAGAGGTTCTCCGCTATCCGCTTCTTTCCTACCGCAAAGTCAACTATCGAGTACCTCAGAAACGATACATCGATGTTTGGTCTTCTTTCATCGGGTTCTGATGTCGAAACCCTCAATTGTATTGCGTTAATATTTACGCGCCTCTGGATCAATGACTAATTAAGGCAATGACAAAGGTTTATACTCGATTCCAGTCTAAACCTTCGTCAAAGGTATAGACTGGAATTGAGTGCCCAGTAAGCGTTTTTAATCCAACATTTTCAAAATGGTCTAAATGATAGAAAAAAAATCGCAAAAATGCCAATAAAAAACCAAATTAAAGATGACTTTGTCCGCTTCAAAACTCTTTTTGGTAAATTGAGTTACCATTTTTTGTCACCGAGATATTCAATGTTTTGTTGCAACAAAAAATACCGTGCAGGGTGCCGAATAGTTTTGGCCTAGGTTGCGTGCGTTTGACGGTTGTTTTTTCCAAATTAGCGACTGTTAAATTGATCGGAAGGGTTGTTATAATAAAGTTTACTATTTGGCCTCCCACTTTACGTCAGAGTTTCGAGGTTGAGAATCCTTGCGATTCCGTTTCGACGTCAAAAAGCTCCTGTGTGTCTCTCCGCAAGACATCCATAAGAAATCCGGAATGAAAGGAAGGTATGAGAAGAGATCGGTATATAGGCGTGGTGCTACGGGTGGACAGCCATCAGAAAACCTTCGCGTGGACATCGAGGTCGATGTGTGCGGTGACGCTGTTTTTCTTTTTCTCTCTCTCTCTCATCTTTTCTCTCCAGCGTCTACGTTTGATGGCAAACGTAGAGGGATGCCTGTTCTACTCTGCGTCTCATCCTATATAAAACAGGCTCGATGTTTCTCTATCTATAGCTCACAGGACCGTCCGGGATATTGTTATATACGACATTGTCGCGGATATAGGATATGGGAAATGGCCCGGTCCGCCTCGTGGTCAACGGGAATATACGGACGCTCCAGGACCGACCAGACGAAGAAACGAGAAGAGGGAGATGAAAAACCATGGTGCGAGACCGATATCGTCCACTACCAATTACCGTCGACCAAGAGTTATTGAAAAGATCCCTACGGGGAAACGGAATGGAAGCCCCGGCTGACAACGGAAATCGCGCATCCCACGGCTAATGAACACTGATTACCGTTGCCCTCGTGGAGGTCATTGATGATTTGTGCAAAAAATTACGTCCTAGTTTTTTCGTCGATATTTTCTCACGCTAATGTTTATTAACTATTTTGAAGACTTTTCGTGAAACAACGAATCCTTAAATTCTAAATCTAAATCTGGAAATTTCAAGTTATTATGACTATTTATGATTCATGGCTGTAGAATAAATATTAATGTCGACGAAATGAGTGAAGGGGGAGAAATATCGATTGGTAATTTTTTCTGGATGTATATTCATACATTTGGATATCAAATTTCATTAAAAAAAATTAATAAGCAGCGCAGTTATAATTTCGGAAAGATCTTCGAGGTTCTTAACTTTCATTTCGATCTTCGCCACCAGGCTAGTGTGAAAAAGTATCTCTTTTGTAAAAATATATAATATTGTCTAAAAGTTGGAATCTGAATAAATATTTTGTCCTGGATTAAGGCTAGAAACCCAAACTTCAATATTTTTTGAACACTGTTCTGAACTTTGAAAAGGTCAGATAAAAATAGGTGATAGATTATAACTGCCAAACGTCACATATTGAAATCACAAAATCAGCAAAATCCCAATAAACCCAAACAAACAATAATATTGCGAAAGAACTGTCAACAGAAATTCAAAAGTTGAACAAACGACTCGTGTGTTACAAAAAACAAATTTGGTGAACGGAACATCAACGTTACACCAACTTCATAGACGATCCAAATCCAAATCTAACCAGGTACTCCAACCTCAAGTGGCGCCAATATGTGAAATTGTTGATGCAGCGTCGTCCCCTTGTGTACAAAGTTTGGATTATTTGGATTTCCATCAGACTACCCCTTCTAGGGAATCCATATTACATTCTATCGAAGTTTTGACAAGAAATCAGGTGACCACGAGAAATTTTTGAACGCTTGACAGCAATTGTTTGCACAGATGCTGCACACCCAATAAAACGGTTTTTACGTATTTTTCTATCTCCGAATTAAACCGTTGATAAACACTCATAAATGTGGCAAATTCAATTTCGTCCACTTGTACCAAATGGCGTTATACCTAACTCAATGAACTGGTATAATCATAAATGCGATTTATACGATAGAGTTGAAAAAAAAAACTGATTTTTCGTCTACATTAGCCTCTTCATCGTTAGATTACGATAGCAAGTGAATTATCGAGGTTAGCGATATAATTCGCCAGACATTGTTGATCCCTCGATACAATCAGGGGGTATTAGGTACTACGGGACTTTGATTCAGGTCGGACCGATGTATTTCGTATCCGAATGGGGGATGTCCGGGCGTGGGCGAGGTCGCCTTATTTCACGTGTATATCCCACATCTCGCATACGCGTCCGATAAATAGAGAGAGGGGAAGAGGAAACGATGAAGGAAGATTTATGAGAAGACAGAACGAGGGAAGAAGATGAGCAAGCGTAGGAAGGGATAGAAGGTAGGGAAAGAAAGCTAGAGAGAGAGAGAGAGAGAGAGAGAGAGAGTACAGGCATGAGATACGAGAGCGAGTTCCTCTTTACCAATTTTCCTGCTCAAAGCTTCATCGTCTTTGATCAGCTCTCACAACGCCCCTGTAATGTCTCTGATCCAGCCCCCTTTCCCTTCCTCTGTCATTTTACCGTCGTCTTTCCATATTCCAGGAGATCTTTTACTCTCTTCCTATCCAACAGTTTACGCAAGATGCTTCACCGCTTCTTCTCGTTACTTGCTGTCTCACCAACCATCCTCTATTTCTGTTCTTTTCTGTTGGAGCAACTGGGTGGTGAGGGATGGTGGGTTAGGCGTTCACCAATTCTCTCCTCTCTCTCTCCTTTCATTCCCCATCTTTTCGTCTCGGCTTCTTCCATCATCTTCAGGAACATTCTATCTGACATTCCTCCTCAACCCTCATCGATGCTAATAAACAACACTGCGAACCCTTCGAACACAAGTGCTAAAGTATCGGGTGCCTCGATCAACTTTCAATAGAATATTTCACGAAAATTAGGGACTGCTGAAGCAAGGTCTTGCAACGTGACGAATTCCTCAATCTCCCAAGCTCAAATACCTCGCAAAGCTTGTTTTACTGGCAAAGCGAATACCCGTCAAAACGAATCAACGATAATTACGAAAAACTTTTACTTGAATTCCGTAGCCGTGAAGGTTTTGGTTATAAGTGATGGATTATGTTTTTAAATCAAAGGAAATTATGAACTATCGAGCATTTATACTTTGATGGGAGATAGTGCGAATTAACCTCATTTGCTTGCGAATATAAGTGACCGTCGTTATCATTGTGATTTGTAGAATCACGTTGATAACGATAGAAAACGATTGACGGTTCTGGCGTGGATCGAGGAAGAAGTATAAACGTAGATGCTTGATTACGATTAATAATGACTCTTGATGATTATTCATGATGTTCAATAATAACTTTTGATAATTATTCTTGATAATAAATGACTCTTGATGATTATTGATTGCAATCAATAATGGCATTCCGGATAATCTTCTGGATCTTGATCATTATCGATCATGATTAATAATAACTCCTGATAATTATTCATGATAATCAATAATGTCTCCAGATTATTATTCATCCCAATCAATAATTGCTATCTCCAATTTTTTCTTCTTTCCCATCGTGATTTTCGAAGTTTCAGGACACTTGTACATCCGTGCCTTTTGTGCCCCGATTATCGCGTCCATAAATACGTGTTATCCGATGACAAAAATGAATCTCGAGTAGGGGATCCCATCGATGAAAGCATTTTTCGCTCTTTCATCCTTCGGCCATTATCCCTATGATTTTTTCTAGGACCACGTCTGTATCTGCCTGTATCTCCTCACTTAATTGGTAATACCGTTGCCAAAGGGCAATCTTCATCGGAAAGCATATTAGATATATACCACCCACGAATCGATCTTTTGGACGAGGTACCCTCACGGAAGAATGGGAATATCCGCATGTATATATAATACCTATATAATATATAAATATATATATATATGAGTCTGGATGAGATAGATAGGAAAATCGGATAACGCGGGCAAGCACAGTGATATCGCGAATGTTCCTCGCTCAAAGGATCCTTATTTATGAGACTCTTAGCAAACAAATGGATAAATGTAATATCTTTTTCCTCGTTCAGGCTTGATCCTTTCCGCGTTCTCTCGTCTCTCGAAGCTCATAGCTAAAACCCTCCTTTGGATACAAAAGCAATCTTTCCGTCGTTATCTTTGATGAAGAAATGCACACCACGTGGAGGTAGAGATGGAGGGATTGAGAGAGAGGAGGAAAAAGAGGAGGGGGGGGGGGGGGGGCGCGGTCATTTAATATTACCAACGATATTAATGCCCATATTGAGACGTACGTTCAAAGCTTGGTACGAGTAAGGCGTTATCTCATCGATACTTATTACGAAAGAATTATTCATTATTAAACATCGAAATGATTGACACAGCTTGCCAGACTGCTATGACAATATTAGGTTATCGAACGATCGAAATAGTTCTCCCATACGTTATTCAAAAGCAAATGTTTTTCTTTCGGCTGAAAATTTTGTAATAGACGGGTTTAATGGTTTCAGTATTTTTGGAAACTTCAACACCAAATGGCGGAAAAAAAGTAGCTTTCAAATAAACGCGTTTGAAGGTTTTGTAAAGGAGATGACACAAAAATTGATTATGCTTGATCAATGATGTCTGTACTATAATGAATTCCTCGAATTTTATTGGGTGATGCAGTAAAAAGAAATCCATGATTTTTTTAAATAGATTTTTTTCAATTACTATTTTCGATTATAATTTATAATGAGAATTTCTGATTATAATTTCCAATTATAATTTTCAATTAAAATTTTCAATCGATAATGTCCAATCGATTTTTCTAATAGCTTAAATATATCCAATAAATATAACTAGGGTTTAATTATTCTCTAATCAATATTTTAACTTTACCGATATTTTTGTTTGGGTTTGTTTGGGTTGATTCAGTTTCTGATTGGTTGACTTCAGAAAATAATTGATTTATTTTCAAACAGACCGCAGTGCGTTCATACGACTATACTCGGAGAACCGTCGGTGCAAAATGCAGCACTATAGACGTATTGCGTGACGCGTGTGTTCGTGATATCTATTAGTGCGTGGGTCGACCGATGGATGAGAGATGTAACCGCGCACCGAGCTGTAATCGCGAGGCGGGATCAGTCTGGATTATTTCACTTTTTCTTTCTTTCTCTTTCTCTCTCTTTCTCTCTGTCTCTCTCCAAACATAACCCAAACAGAAATTAAAATTAAACTAAAACCCATAGCAAATAATAAGAATTTCGATATTTTTTAATTCAATAATTATAATAAACCAAAACGTAAACTCGAACAGAATTCAAAAGGCTAGAATAAAAATATGAATAAAGAACAAATAGAGAGAGAGATGATGATGATTATGATAATGTTTATTATGCCCCAGTTATAACTTTCGGAAAAAAAGAAAAAAAAAAAAACAAAAGTAACGATATAAATACAAATATATAAAAATTGAAAAAAAATATATAATATAAAGGAACACAAAATTATGAAAAAATTATACAAAATAATACAAAATTATTCAAAATTTACTGCTAAATCGATACTAAAGTATAGCCGAGATTGCAACTTTGCAAATTTGAAAAAAGAGAGAAAGAGAGAGAGAAAAAAAAACAGGAAAAAAAGAGAAAGAAAGACAGAGAAAAAAAAACAGGAAAAAAAGAGAAAGTGAGAGGGAAAAAAAACAGGAAAAAAAAGAGAAAAAGAGACAAAAAAAAAAGAGAAAGAGAGGGAGAGAGAGAGAAAAGCTGGGGCGTGCGACCACACGAGTCCACAGTCGTCTTACGTCGATACAAGGAGTCGATTGTGAAAGAGGTTAAAGGGACCGCTGCCCCGGCACGCACCCGGGACAGAGAGCATAAACGCACCGCGAGAGCATCACAGAGTACAGGACAGTGGAGGACTGTGTCCGATAGATCCTGATGCCGCGATACCGAAACATCGTTCCTTCCATCTCGTAACGGCGGCAGGGCTATTAGCTTTGGCTTTGATTGGCCACGTTTAATGGTCCAGGCGACACACATATAAATTGCTACTTCCAGCTTTGAAGATATTTCGAGGGACGAGTAATGCGAATAAACTAGTACCAAAGAGAGAAAGACCCAACGAGAGATCTCTGCAAATACGTATCTCTAGAGCTCTCCTATGAACGCCAACGGCGCAATGAGCTTACGGATCACTGGAACAAAAAAAAAAGAACCGCCGAGACCACACTCGACGATTTTGTAGTCAATAAATCCGATTTACTCGATAAAGGCATTATTCCATTGATTTTCAGAGAATACCCGAAATTATTTCCAATTAAACCAATTTTTATAATATATTTATTCTAATTATGTATATATAATAATATATTTAGTTTATATAATATAATATAATAATTATATATGATATTTCTATACTAATGATTTTTATTCATGGAATTCAAAATTATTCACGTATTAATATGATTCATGAATAATTTGACAATTTTTCAATAAATAATTTCTTAGTTATAAACCTGTGAATTTACCATAGATGCTTTAATGGGAAAAATAATTTTGCAGGCGTCATTTGCTGCAATACGAATGGAATTAAATTGGGCTGATACAATATTTTCAGTATATCAGCAATACCATAAACAATATCTGGAAAATCATATGTTTATAATTACTCAATTATACAGCTAAAAATTCGAATTGTATTATTGTATTATTATCGTATAAAAAACAATCGTTCGTCAAATTTCTAGGAATTTTGGAAACTTTAAAAAAAATTATCTAGTTATATCTAAAGGGTCTTAGTTACTAGACTAGTGATTTTTTTTATCAGCTTATAGGATTGCTATTTTTCTAAAAATCCCTATGGCTAATAAAATAAATAACACGCGTGAAAAAGGAAGCAAAAAAATGACGATCGCCGGGGGGCTTAACCTCGATATTTGGCATTCGTCGAGATTCAGGCTAACGTCACGATCATTTTTTTTTTTATCTCGTTTAATTCGTTTCTCGATTGTATGGTATCGCGGTTATAAAAAATTATGGGCGGCTTTTGAATCTCGCTTAAGGGGCTTCCAGGATATCCCGATGCGCCTGATAATAAGGACTCTCACTACGATCGGTAGCTGAACCAACGAGGCGGCTGACGAACTTTCAAAATTCTCAAACCCTGAAATTCCGTCGACACCAAGGGAGGTCCCTTCGATGCCTACTCGGTCTCTCTTCTTCGTCAGGGTTTGTAACTTTTCCTATCCCAGTTACCGGTTAAGAGAAGAAGAGGGATTGAGAGAGAAGACAAGTACTCCAGAAGCTTCAGTTATGCCACGGTGAACGCAAAGTTTCCGAGGCTATTGCGAATCGCAAGTTTGAAGACTTTATTGCCGATGTTACGGGTGTGTGTGTATTGAAAGGGTGGAAGAGTTAAGCCAAAGTTCACCGAAAATCATTAATCTTCGTATCGTTAAATTCCCCCATACACTAACTTTTCTCAATTTTCTCAACCCCGTGAAAATCCTGAGAAAAGCCTGGAAGTTCCCCAGGTATACGATTTAATGATTCTGGTTGGTTCGTTCCAAAACGTGTTGTAAAATCGAATTTACTCTTCCGGTAACTTTGATAGCTGAAGAAAACCTATGACCTTCAAATTTTGTTGAATTTTGTTAAAATTGTAGAAAACATGCAAGAATCATCGTTGGAGACGTGTCTGAGGACGACGAGGTCATCGATCGTCCGATCGGCAAGGTCAACGTCAGCGCGCCGTCCGAGCTCAGCTATCCCGCGACTCGCTGAAATACGAGGAATTCACGATGCCGAAGAAACTTCCGAAACTCGTGAATCTTGCCCCGTTACTTATTCGAATCAAACGATGAACGTGTATCTTCGAATAAAGCCTCAGCTGACGAAATCGAATCGTTTGAAAAAAATTCAAAATGAAATTTACGTCGTGACGAGTTCAACGTGTCTGGAAACGAAATCGCCATCCCTCGAGGTTGCCCCGACGAGTTGCCAAAAAAGATCGAAGTGCCAAGAAATAGGAGAAACTCGAAAGTTCACTTTTACAAAAATCTTTGGTCCGGAGAGTCCGCAAACGGAATTATTCGAGGAAACGATGAAACGACGAATCACCGATTTTCTAGACGGCCATAGTTTCACGGTGATGACTTACGGGACGACAAATTCCGGGAAAACGTACACGGTACTCGGAGATCGAGAATCACCAGGAATAATACCTCGCAGCATAGCGTTTGTATTTTCCAATGTAAATTGCACCCTAGCACCTTGGTACAAACCTACGGACGCCCGTGACGTAATCAGCTTGAGCGAAGCGTCGCGATCGCAAGAAATCGAGGCGCGAGAAAATCTGTTGTCAAAATCGGCTGATAAGAGTATCCACGAGGAGATTTACGTATCGTTGGAGAACTCAGTGGGAGAAAATCGAGAGTTCAATCGAAAGGGAGAATCGATGTATTCCGTTTGGTTGTCTTACGTTGAAATATACAACGACGGTATAAACGATCTTTTGATGAACGACGAAACGCGAGGAAAATCCGGACAGCTGAAGCTTCACGTGGACAAGCAAGGTCGTCCTTTCATTCATGGCTGCCGTACGATTTGCGCGACAACTGGTCTCGAAGCTTTCCATCTTTTGATGACTGGTCGTTCCAGACTAACGATGGCACCGACCAATCGTAATCCTCAGAGTTCTCGATCTCACGCCATATTCACGATTATCTTATTGAAGTATACTAAAGAAGTGGCTCCGGAGGAAGTCGAGGTAACCACGATGACCTTCTGTGACCTTGCCGGTACGGGAAAGCTGCGCGGAGTTTCAACGACCGGAAATACGCTGTTGGAATCGAAAAACATCAACACGAGTCTGATGGTTCTAGGGAAGTGCCTCAAGGGCGTCTCGGATTCTCAGACATCTAGACAAAACGTCGAAACCGTTGTTCCCTTTCGCGAATCCAAATTGACCAGGCTCTTTCAGCGTGGAATCGCTGGAAAAGAGAATTTGTTCTTCATCGTCAACGTTGACACCTCGCCTGGTCTCTTCGTCGAGACACAAGCGGTCCTAACTTTCGGTTCGCTCGCTAAAAGAGTTCTTCTCGAAAACGAAAAGGACTCCGGACGATCCTGCGTTCCGGATTTGATGACGGCTAGTCCGAAGTGTTCTCCGATTCGCAGGGATAGGCCTAGCACCGTTGCTCGTATCGACGCCTCAACCAACCAACGACGAATCCTTACAAAGCCGGAAGTCGATCAGCTAAAAGAGGAAAACGTAGCTTTGAGCAGGGAAGTTGCGATTTTAAGAGAAACGGCGCTTAATAGAGAGTACGAGATACGTCAAGAGATGGCCACTTTGTACACCAACATAATGAAGGACGTAGAAGCCAATTGGCAGAAGAGAACGAAAGATGCCGAAGAGGAACAGGACAGCTTGTTAAAATGGTCGGTAAAGCAAATAGAAACTTTTTACAAAGAGCGAATAGACAGCTTGACGCATCGCAAGAGACGCAGAACTTCCGGAGGTGATCACTTAGAAGAAAGAGATCTTTGCGCAAAGTTGGAAACCGAAAATTCACGGATAACATCAAAAGCCATCGCGCTGAGGGAAACCGTTAAAAAATTGCAGGACGAACAGGAGATCCTGTCCGCTGAAAAGGACAAATGTGTTTTCGAGTTGTCGTTGGCCAAGGATGTCCTCAATAAAATACGACACTTGTTGGACGAAGAAGGCGGTGAAAGAGTCATGATCAATGATGATACCGACTTTACCGGACTGGTTGGTGATTTGAGGTCCTTCATTGATGAAAAAAACAAAACAATCGCTGGCTTGAAAAGATCCCTGGAAATCTCGAAGCAAGATCACATCGACATGACTCCCAAAGAATTGGATAACCTTTCCGACCAGAAGTCAGCGATTTTGAAGTCATTGACGCGAGAGCAGTTGCTAAAGGAATTGGCCGATCGAACAAACGACTCTCCAGACGATAAACGATCGATCGATACCCAAACACTGGAACGATCCATCACGATCGAGGAAAAAGAGATCGACGCGAAATTCTCTTCGTCAACCTTCCAAAAAGAAAGCAATCGAATGTTTCTTCCTTCATCGACCAGACTATCAATCACTGAAAATTCAATCATCGATGAGGACCATTGCGTCACCGATTCGACTACGTCATCCCGAAATTTTACATTCCGGAAAGAGGATTCCCTGAAGCATTTGCGCATCAACTTTTTCGAGACGATCGAAAACGTTTTTTCATCCAGCGTTGATACGGGCTCGAAGAATGATTCGGGGATTGCGATCAGCAACGCCGTATCCTCCAGCACGGAAAACAGCTTGAGTATTACCAGCGAAGAGAAATCCAGTCAAACGAATGTGGCTTGCGATGGTAAAGACGGAAAACTGAATGATATAATTCAAGAAAGAGTTGAGCAATTGAAAGTCGATTATGGGAAGCTCAAAGCCGAGCATCTTCGGGAGACTGATCGAGTTACCGAATTGTCGAAAGAGCTGGAGTCAATACAGGATTCCTTGATGTCTCTGAGGGAGAGCACGCGTCAGAACGAGATGAAAATAATCGACTATCAAGAAAAATTAATATCCCGTGAAAGAGACTTATCCAGCCTTGGACAATCCAAGTTCCAGATGGAAAGACAATTGATGGAATTGTCGAAGAAGTTGGAGACTCGTTCGATCGCTTATGAGGATAAAATTGTCGAGCTTAAAGGAGAGCTTAAAATCCACGTAACCAATGAGAATCTCGTAGCTCGGAGCCTCGAAGAGTGCCAAGAGAAAACTTCTATTCTAGAGAATCAGCTGGCTACAGCCCATGAACAAATCGACAAAACGTCGATAAAATGCTTCACCGAGCATGTGCCAAAAATCGAACAGCTGGAGAATGAACTAGCAGCCAAAAGACGATTCATACGAGAGTCGAACCAAAAAATATTCGACCTTCAAAAAGACCTTGAAAGAGTTCACGACCTCAACGAGAGGGTCGTCAATTTTGCCAAAATTTGCGACGACCACAACGCTGAAAGGGACGAACTGAAACGCCAGTTGTACGAACGATCGGAAATCCAACAGTCGTTGGAACACAAAATAAAAAAGCTCACTAGCAAAGCTCACGAAAGGGAAAACGAAATCGTCTCCCTCAGGATCGATCTAACCAACGTCGTTAAAATGAACATGGAAAATAGCGAGAGGGCCAGAGATTTGAGCAGAGAAATAGCTCTGGCTCATGACAAATTGGCCAATGTCAGAGAAGAAATCGCACGATCAGAGGAGGAACGAAGAAAATTGGAAAGAACGTCGGGTCATGAAATCGGTAATCTCATAGCGAGACTCGCCGATTTCGAAAAGAACGCTTCCATTATTGCTCGCATGAGGGAAAACGAGGACTCCCGAATGGACCAATTGGACAATCTCAAACTTTTGCTTCTCGAAAAAGAACGAGAGATGTCTCTGTTCAAGAAAAATCGTGAGAAAACTATTAGAAGGTACACGTGCGCGTTTCTTTCGACTATTTTCACAGTCGCGATCGCTTTCGGTTTTCTTGGACGAACGAATCCACGTGATCGTTTTGAAAATTTTGATATCTTTTCGAATAACTCCTATTATCGATAAACGACTTGTTATATGGAATTCTACTTGGCAGTTTGGTCATCCAACATTTGAAAAATTTAGGATACTAATTTATGGATATTTGGAGATTTATGAATATTACAAAATTTATGAATATTTAAAAATGAATGCTTAAAAATTTCGTAGATTTTTCATGGACATTTAAAATTGAATCGATTCTACGATGATACGATTGTTTGTCTTCCATTTTTCATTCTTATGATTTTTGAAGCTTCCATCTATGGAACGATAATGATTTTTTGAAATTTTCTATTTGTTTTTTTTGCTGGTTGCAGCTAATCGAACGTTTCGATTGATAACAATATTTTTGAACACTTATTTTTTCATGAGTCGAGTATTTTGTACAACTCTATTCAATAAATGTACAGATATAATTACTAAATGAAAAACGTGTCAACTTTATTTCCCTTATTAATAATTTACTCTCCTAAATAATTAAAAATAAATTTCCTCGAATTACTAATCAACTTTATTCGTCATAAAAATAAGGGCTTGTTTGAGGTATCCCTGACAGGACTTATTATTCTACCTTTAATGGTCCTCAGTAGGAAATTATTGACCAGTCACTGAGGGTCCATGTAAAGCCCTCAAAAATTAAAGAAATTCTATATTGACCCAATCAAAACCCTGACCCAATTTCTGCACGTGTTTTCCATCCGGAAATTACGATTTCTTGATTATGTAATCTTCATTGTTGACCCGACCACTCGTCAGATTCGAAAAAAAACGAAAAACCAATTTTGTCCTCCTTTGTCGTCGGTTTTCTTTTGCCATTCGCAGATACGAGGCTCTTATACGGAAGCTCCAAGCGGACGTTGAGTTACGTTGCAATCGGGAGTCCTCAAAGCTAAAAATGTTGTATCCGAAGAGATCGATGTCGAGGGATTCGTTGAGGAGCGTCACCGAGTCCCTCAAGTGGAAAGCTACTCTTCGCCAAAGTGTCGAGAAGGTTCGGAGCACTCAGGCAGTCCTGGATACCAGAAAATGTCGAAAATGCTTGTCGTCCAATTATTCCGAACGGAAATGCTCGCGAAGCTATCCCACGTGTTCGACGGTCGTTAAACGTTCGAGTTCGCGAGCTTTAGCTGTTTCTACCAGTTCTATGGAAGACTCGAGATCCAGCGGAAGTAAACGTTTTCCTTTTCGTTACGAGGACGATGATGATGAAGACGAGCAGTCAGAAGGACATGAAATAATTGAGGTACACATCCCGGTTCAACTACCATAAAGTAACTAGTTAAAAATTCTCCATGTAAAAAATCATGTCCTCGAATAAACAAGAAGTGAAAAATGCTTTTCGATTGTTCAAATTAGTAGTCACAAATATCATTCGATCAGATGATATTTGTGACCACTCCTTTGTTTCAATTTCATCAAAACATTGATTTTTCAAAATTATATACCACATTTTATGACATTTTAGCAAATTATTTATGTTATTTTAGTTAAATCCTAGGACAATAAAATTCTTATTTAAATATTACAATATACTTATATTTGTTTTGATTTATTTCTTGATTAAACAAATATAAAATGAGTGGCTACCAATATTTTTGATGATCTAAACTTTTTTAACAACGTTTCAGAATAATTCGTTTGACAACAACCTTGATACGTCTGATTTTTGATAATTTTTTTTCACGTATTTCGTCGCACGAGGGGCACAAGGAAACTGCTAAAAACCTCTGCCGATCGAAGCTCTTTTTCCTAAAATTTCTATTCTTTTATCTCCGTCATGAAATTCTGACAGCTCGAAACGTTCCAGACAGAAAGTCGGACAGAGCTGAATCTCGATTTATCGGCGTGTCAAGATTGTGGACGAAGGGACGGGCTCTCGCAAGCCGTCCCGACGTTCAGCCTACCATCGACGAGTGACGAGTCTTTCACCGATTTTGGCGACTTGCCAAAATGGATGGAAATCCGGCGTACGAACGGCCGCACACATTGTCATCTGCGAAAACGAGACGCGGACGCCGTCATCGAAGACAAGACGAGGATTTGATGATTTCTTTTTGTTATTCGTGATTTTCCGAAAAGTTAAATCGACCATGTGATCGTTTATTTTGTAGCCTACTCTCAATTATTCGCTGTTTTCAAATGCTTTGTTGTTAATTCTCGTTTTCTTGCGGATTATTTTGTACCGTCGATGTGTTGGCCATTCAATAAAAATTTCACTTCAATTGGGTTTGTTTGGGTTTGGGTCTTGGGGTTGGGGATCAACAAAAAATCTTGGGGTTAGAGTCGACCAAGAATCTTGAGGTTTGTGGTCAATATAGAATCTTGAGGTTTGGGGTCAACGAAGCATCTTGGGATTTGGAGTCGACCAAGAATCTCGAGGTTTGTGGTCAATAAAGAATCTTGAGGTTTGGGGTCAACAAAGAATCTTGGGATTTGGGGTCAACAAAGGATCTTGAGGTTCGGAGTCGACCAAGAATCTTGAGGTTCGGAGTCGACCAAGAATCTTGACATTTGGAGTCGACCAAGAATCTTGAGGTTCGTGGTCAATAAAGAATCTTGAGGTTTGGAATCAGCAAAGAATCTTGGAGTTTGAAGCTAATCAAGAATCATGGAGTTCAACAACGAATCTTGAGGTTTGGGGTCAACAAAGAATCTTGGAGTTTGGAGCCAATCAAGAATCATAGAGTTTGGGTTCAACAACGAATCTTGAGATTTGGGGCAACGAATCTTGAGGTTTGGGGTCAGCAAAGAATCTTGGAGTTTGGAGCCAATCAAGAATCATAGAGTTTGAGTTCAACAACGAATCTTGAGGTTTGGGATAAAAAAAGAATCTTTGGGCGGGGTCACCAAAGAATCTTAACCTGCCTTACAGCTGTTCCCGTTTCAACTCGTTGGAGTTGTATATTCGTATTATCGATGTTAATGGACTAACGCTGGATTGCCAAATGAATCAGCTGTTACACCCGATAATTATTTAAATAATTATCAACCTAATTAATCAAAATACAATTTTCTAATGACCTGACTAAACTTTGTCATTTTATTACGAAAACCTGAACGGTCAATTAAATTCAAATTATTTAAAAAAAACCAAACAAACAACGCACAAAAGATTCGTCAACGCAATGCAAATTATTCAAATCCAAAAATTGGAATCTTCGGATTCCAATCCGTAATGATCCAATCAAACGAAAGAGTCAATTTAAATATCGTCTTGATATTGTTTATCGTTCGAACGAACGCGTTGGCTAAACCTCCTTGTAGAACCGAGGGGACAAACCCAAACGTTATTGCTTCCTCGCCCTTCGTAAACTGGGGTAAATCAGATTGCGATTTATCGAGAGGGATGAAGCGAAAGAGAATTA
The DNA here is from genome assembly GCA_030523105.1 of Ophioninae sp. A BG-2022a. Lineage (NCBI taxonomy): Eukaryota > Metazoa > Arthropoda > Insecta > Hymenoptera > Ichneumonidae > Ophioninae sp. A BG-2022a. Next base: position 6,223 of record JAPYZI010003004.1, on the reverse strand, counting down.
TTGACAGCCAGTAATGGCGTTGGTTTAAGCTCGGGAAATGAGATCGTGACGACGGAACGTGGTTTTTCCAACATTACTTGCGATATAAGCCAACATTAGGCGATCCCCTCTTCCCTAAATGCAAACAAAACCACCCCGAAAAAATCTTCGAATCCGAGCGTGACCATTATCGCTGCGTGAGCAGTGAGAACTATCAGGGTAATGGAGATCACTTCCAAACTAATATTTTCATCATAAAAACAAATACGAGATGAAAAATTCCACGATTTTTTAAAAATCCATGGTTTATTGAATTTTGAAAAAATAATAGACAGGACTAATAACTTCAACATGTATAGAAGTAATTTTTTAAAAACATTGAAGTATTTATATAATTTTGAAGTAACTTTTTTTTTCTTGATTTAAAAAAAACAAATAAATGACCATAATCATTTTTTAATAAATCAGATTATTTACCACCTTGCCAAATAATTGAATATTCTTTTACTCGAATTCGAATATAACAAAATATCAATTCAAACATAACAATACACTCGTAAACTTTTTTAAAAATTTGTTTACCAAAAAGAAAATAAATAAATGACTACCAATATTTCGCCAACCGAAATTTTTTAAAACAACACTTAACTAAATTATTAATATTCTTCCACTGAAATTTAAATATACTAAAATTCTAATTCAAGTATAATAACATACTCCTAATATTTTTTCTTACTTTTTGACAAAATAAAAACAAATTTGTGGGAAGCAATATTTCCGAAGATGAAAAGATTTTTCCGCTTCAATGTTCTTCGGGGTTGTTTGCTGAAGCTCCGATATCCATTGCCGGATGATCGTCGTTTCTACCCCCCCCCCCTCCGCCCCTCTACCATTAATTGCTTCGTATACATGTGGATCTTTGGTCGCACGAGGGACCATTGGATTTTATTGGCAATATGCTATAATTCCTGACATTAGATGCCGCTGACGCTCTCTCGGACTCATTACCTCCCTGTACCGAACTGACGACCCTCTACGTGATTTTCTTGACGCCGCACAGTATCGCACATCCACACGTGTTTCTCAGCCAAACTTGGTTCCGCGTTATATCCATCCCCTCCCTGTCCATCCCTCTATATCGGAAATTATGGATATAAGCCAGATTACGGATAGATATACCCTCGGGAGAAAGGGGACCAAGAAAGCGTGGACGTTTCGAGCCAACTTGGATTATCTGATGAAAATGAATGATTCCTTTCTGATGCGATCCACATCGAACCCCAAAATCTTCAAGGATGGCTGATTATTAAAGAAAAATGATCAAACTAAACGCACATACGATAATTTGTTGATGAATTAAAAAGTAACTTGTTGCAAGAACTTGTTAAAGACAAATCCAAAGTTTGAACAATCTCGTAAAATTGTTTTTTACAAAATCGCACTTTTTTCATTAGAGGTTACAGTTTTTTTTTTTAATTGAGTATTAGGTTCTGGTGAAGTGATGGATGAAGGGCTTGATAATTTTAGTTTAGCTTGGAAATAAGGGATCTTTGAGAAATTTCAGTTTGACGTTTTTTTTTTTTGTTTTTAATGATATTTTTAAAGTAGGAAAATTTGTCAGTGCAGAAATTAAGTAGAACAATTATCAAATTTACCAAGTTTAATAATTTGAGTTAAAAAATTACCAAGTTTAACAAGATTAATAATTTAAGTAAAGAAATTATCAAGTTTACCAAGGTTACGAAGTTTAATAATTGAAGTAAAAAAATTACCGAGTTTACCAAGGTTACCAAGTTGAATAATTTAAGTAAAAAAAATTACCAAGTTTACCAACTTTAACATGATTAATAATTAAAGTAAAAAAATTATCAAGTTTACCAAGGTTACCAAGTTTAATAATTTAAGTAAAAAAATTACCAAGTTTACCATCTTTTTTAATTAGGAAAATTTACCAATTTCACCAATATTTTTTATTAGGAAAAATTACCAATTTTACCAATTAGCAAAATGTACTAATTTTACCAATATTTTCAATTAGGAAAATTTACCGAGTTAACCAATATTTTTAATTAGGAAAAATGACCAAGTGTATCAATTTTTTTAATACCTAGAATTTAACAATTTTACCAAGTTGGCCAATTTAACGAAAAATTTATAAAATCCCCCCTCCCGGCCGTTATATAATACGATACAAGTATAGACAAAGCTTTCGTGGAAAAAAAGATTCATTATCGAAAAGGGAGGGGAGGAAATTGCGGTGGTCCCCTTAGTTTCATTTGGGGAAGTAGGAGGATGGTGACGAGTCCGAGAGAGGAAAAGAGGGACGGAGTTGGAGTTCTCGCAACGGCAGATCGTAAGAGTGCCATTTTCGCTGGCTCACCTCTCCGCATAGAGCGCGACGACGAGAACCGGGCGGTGATTTCTCCCGGCAAATGTACCGCGAACTTTCCTCTTTCAATTGGCAATAAGATTTGATCGTTGCGGGAAATATCATCCAATTTCCTTTTCTCCGCGAGCTCGTGGCTTATTCGGCTACACCTCGTCTTCTGTGTATAACGCTTTCGCCAGTTTTCTTTCCTTCTGATATGCTTTTCCGCTACTTTCCACGATTCCGCTACCTCTCGACCAGACCGAATTGCCAACGTCGTTCAATCCCTCCCGTATACAGGGTGACCGTCCATTCGAATTTTTCTTTAAAACCGATCCATTCAGTAGTCATTAGAATCAATCTCAGTCCTATCAAAAAAGTTTCAAAAGTGAATTTCGAAAAAATCATAAAACTACGTGGTTTTACGATTTTTCGAATTTTTGTTTTTCCTTTAAAAACAAATAATACTTTATTTGTAATTTTCAATCGAATACTTCTCTAAAAGCTGTCAAATTAATCGTAATAAAGTAACTAAAAAAATCAAACCCAAACAAATTCAGTCCTATCAAGAAGGATTCGAACCTAAATATAAAAAAAAAATCACAAAACCACACGGTTTTTTAATTTCGGAAATTTTTCGCGATTTAAAAACAATTATTTACAATAATAATACTCCATTTTTAATTTTCAACTGAATTCTTTTTAGAATTAATCATAATAACGGACCTGAAAATATAAAACTCAGCTTTATCAAGAAGGATTCAAAACTGAATATCGAAAGAATCATAAAATGTTTTATGATTTTTTGAATTATTCTCACTTTAAAAACAAATATTTCTAAAAAGATACTTCATTGTGGATAACCAATTGATAATTTTCTAAAATCTGTAAAATTAACAATAACAACGTTACAAAAAAAAAAAAAACACGCCCAATATTTGCATTCGATTCTGATATTTTTTATTTTTGCGATCTTTTGTTTTCAGGAAGAACTTTTTAAAAAATTATTATTTTTTTCACAAGCTTGTCAAAAACGATTTAAAAATTATCATAATTCAGTATCTACTCAGTTTTGAACTTCAATGACCTCTAAATTTGAAGGTTTTCGAGGCATAGCCGAATTACTGGTCACCCTATATATATACATGTTTATATACATATCCATTTCCCTTTCCCACTTTGACTTTGCTACCAAACTCCTCTCTCTTACTCCCTCCCTCCCTCCCTCCCTCTTTTTGTCCCTTTCCCTCTTTCAGAACAGACAACCACTGAAATCATTCCATCCACGAAACTGCCATTGACCAGCAACGAAAGCTCTGAAAAAGACTCATCTTCTTTGCCAACACTTACGGAAATACACTCCCAAAAGCTTTTTTCTCGATCCATGCTCATTTTTTCCTGCTCTCACCGCGAATTGGACGTCGCACTAACAACACGAAGAAAATCACACTTGCACTCCCGTCGATGTGATTCCAAGCATATTTCAAAAAACGTTGTTTAAATTAGCTCAAAATCTCGAAGTTTCGTTTATCAGAATCTGCCATTGTTCCAATTTTCAAAATTTGAAGATTAATTGTTTCCAATATTTGGGATTTGGAATCAGGAAGAAATTTGCAATCGAGGTAGAGTAATTGTTTGGGTTTGTTTGGGTTTATTCAGGTTTGGTGAAGAAAAATCGTTTCCAATATTTCGGACCCCTAATTAGGAAGAATTTTGAAAAATTCTTCTATAAATTGATCGTTTGGGTTTGTTTAAGTTTGGCGAAAAAAAATCAATCCCGATATTTTCAACCCGGAATCAAAAAAAGTATGAACAATAATCATTTAAAAATTCTTTTTTTTTCAGAATTTACGAAATTTCCCATATATTTATATACATATACATATACACCCTCCAGTCTGTCAAGAGCAACGAAAAAGAAGTCAATAATAACTGTTTAGGTTTGTTTGGGTTTGTTAAAGTTAGATAAAGAAAAAATCATTCCTAATATTTCCGACCCAGACTGAGGTAAAAATTTTTTATTCGACGTAAAATCATAATCACTTGAAAATTCTTTTTTCACAATTTCCAAAATTTCCCAAATATGTATATAGATGTACATAAACACACTGCAGTCTGTCAAGAACAACGGAAAAAAAGCGAACTCGTTAAGATCCTCGAAGATTGCCAGGTGAGGGAAAGCGAAGAAAAAAAAGGAAGAGTGACGAAGTGGATAGAAAAAAAAGAAAAAAAAAAGAAACATATACATATATATGTACATATATATGTACAAGGGGGAGAGAAAAAAATAATTCACGAGAAAATTACTGGAGAGCTGCCTCAGCTATTTTATTACCGGCGATTCGTCGACGTGAAGAGAAGTGGGGGGGAGTGGGGGGGGGGGGGGTGCCGCGAAAGTGAGAAAGAAATAAAGGTTGAGGGGTTGAAAGGGGGTGGAATATCGTGGCCCGATTATCCAACGAGAGAAAAGTGTAGGTCGTCATTCTCGTTTGTAAAGTGTTTCCCATCTGCCATACGCACCAACACTCGTAAAATTCGTGTAATCGTAAACACGTATAGAATCGTACATACACTTTAGGTCATTTCCCAGGGATATTCGCTGATATACAAGATCCGGAATTTACGCGTCAGCTGTACAACCCGAGGCAACCCGGGATATCAATAATTTTGATTACGTTCGCGTAAACGGACTCCGTCCCAGACGTCACAAATTTCAGGCTCGTTCATCAAACTAGTTCCGTGAATGCTTTCCAAGAATGTCCCGGCTTGTTGATCTCTACCTCGAGGGTGACTGTCCCGGACGAACGAGAAAGTGAGGACTGGTCCGAATTTACGAAAAAAAAAAAAAAAAAAAAAACAAAAGAGAAAAAACAAAAAAAAAAGGACTTTTGTGAGACGATTATTATTGGGGATATAAATAATCGATGGTCGTGACGAAAAAAGCATTTCCGGTTCGTTCGGATATATTATTATTCGGTGAAATTTAATATTCACGTATTTTGTAATTTTTTATTTTTTTATGATATATTTTTATCATTTTTAATTATATATATTTAATATATTTAATTATGTTAGTTATATATTATATATATATTTAATTTTATGGTTACTTTTTATTTATAATTGTATAATTATTTTATTTTTTATTCAATTTTTTTATGTTTCATTTTATAATGTTAAATTTATATGTTTATATTTGGGAAATTATTCAGCCTCGATCCTACATTGATTATAAATTATATGATGAATTGAACAATTTGCGTGTCCTTTCCATATCATTAGGTAGTTTGCGGAAAGATGTGTTTTTGTGGTACTGTCGTTGAAGGTAATGGGTCTAAGAGTCCAATTGTTGGCGAGATCGTACGATAAACGAAAACGAGTTAGCGCTGGCAATACTACGTATGAAAATATATGTACAGGGTGTCCCACGACTCTCCATTTCTGGGAAAAAATGTCAAAAACATTTTCTAGGAAAGTTTTTTTGCATTTTCTCAATCTAATTTTGTGATTTCGGGAAAAACTCGGGCATATTCGTAATCAGTGGAAAATTTCCGATCAAATAGACCCTTTTGAGAGTTTAAAAACGAAAAAAAAAAATTTTCGTCCTTCCCGGCCACTTTTCCGGAATCTTAAAAATCATGAAATTTCAAAAGGTCGTAAGGTGAGCTTCTCGTATGCGATTGAGATACATTTGGTGGGTTTGGAAAAGGTTTTTGCCTAACTTAAATAATGGCGTTGGATTCGTATCGATATCTCTTTTAGTTTTCCCGGAATATTCACTTGAAAAATCGGAAAAAAAGAGGCAAAGGGGTATGTATGGAAAAATTTGCGAAAATCGATGGTCCAACTTTGAAATTCTGCCAAAAATCGAAAAAT
>JAPYZI010003003.1:0-20365 GCA_030523105.1 Ophioninae sp. A BG-2022a | reverse complement strand
TGATTTTTCGATTTTTGGGAGAATTTCAAAGTTGGACCATCGATTTTTGCAAATTTTTCCATACATACCCCTTTGCCTCTTTTTTTGCGATTTTTCAAGGGGACTTTCCAGGGAAACCATAACAGATATCGATACGAATCCAACGCCATTATTTAAGTTAGGCAAAAACCTTTTCCAAACACTCCCGATAAAACCCCATAGCACCTAAGGCGCTCGCTCTACGACCTTTTGAAATATCGTGATTTTTGAGATTTCGGGAAAACGGGCGTGGGAGGTCGAAAATCTTTTTTTTTCGTTTTTGAACTTTTAAAAGGGTCTGTTTCATCGGAAATTTTTCGCTGATTACGAATATGCCCGAGTTTTTGCCGAAAGTGCAAAATTAGACGTTTCCTCGATCGGTATGATCCGTATTGTTCTTACCGATTGAGCATTCACTGACCATCGCGATTCAATTTTTATGGAAAAGTTTGTTATATCAACCTTTTTTTCAATACATTGGTACAATGGCGATACGTCAAAATAAATTTTCTTTTTTACATATTTTTTTAATACTTTCCGCGTGGAGCGGAAAGTATTAAACTGTTTTCGGGTTCAAGCCGGCGATCAGCTGACAGGCACTCAAGCGTGACAAGTGTTCTGACACGCTTCAATGCTAATTCCGACCCTCGAAAACGTTGTTTCGTCACAGCGAACAATTAACACAATGAACAGTCGCATGTGGAATTCCGAAGCCAGCTCGCGATTACAAGAAAATGTCTCCGAAAATTCATTCCTTCGTTGTCTTCCAATTATCGTTGCTCGCCGTTTCGATCGTCGCGACGAACGTCAAGAGTGGCGGTTGTTCGTGCGGCAAAAACTTGAATCGTCGAAAAACCGTCAATTCCGATTTCGACATGACGACCGCACAATGTTCAGAAGATAACGAAAGTTTTTGCAAGGCCGCAACTCCGAGTGAATCCTTATGGAGATATCGACGGGACGAGAGTACCGTGTTCATAGAGGGTGGCGTTTTTGCAATGGGAACGAATAAACCGTTTTTTGTAGTCGACGGTGAGGGTCCGGAGAGAAATGTCAGTTTAAGAAGTTTTTACATCGACAGACACGAGGTCAGCAACGAGCAGTTTGCCAAATTCGTAGAGGCGACGAACCATCGGACAGAGGCTGAAAAGATCGGCGATTCCTTCGTTTTCGAAGGACTAATGAGTCGAGAGGCGAGTGCCAGGATCGATCAAGCAGTAGCACAGACTCCTTGGTGGCTGTCTGTTCCCGGTGCTCAATGGCGACATCCAGAGGGTCCTGACACCAATATCACATGTAAGAGCAAATTCGCAAAGGTGGAAGATCCAGTTTGGAAACGCTCTTGCTGTACTAATTGATAATCCGTCCAGACAGGATGAATCATCCGGTCGTTCATGTATCTTGGGACGACGCGGTAGCCTACTGCAAGTGGTCAAAAAAACGTTTGCCAACGGAAGCTGAATGGGAATACGTTTGCAGAGGAGGACTCTCCGGCAGGTTGTTCCCTTGGGGCAATAAGCTTACTCCTAACAATCGTCATAGGTAATCAAAGATGTTTCTACAATGTACTTGTTTCCATTTCAAAGACGTATTTTCTTATAAACGCTTGTGGCTTCCGAATGGTTTTTTTTTCGTTTATATTTTCCAGTATATTTTACTGGATTCACTTTAATTATTGGATATGTCGATGTTCTTTTATAGGACCAACATCTGGCAGGGAAAGTTCCCTGAAAAGAACTTGGCTGATGACGGTTTTGCAGGCACTGCACCAGTGACAGAATTTCCAGCGAATAAATACGGTGTTCACAATATCGTAGGAAACGTCTGGGAGTGGACGGCAGATTGGTGGACGACTCGCCATTCTGGGGAAGCTCACGAAAATCCGGTCAGTATTTGGATAGCGGAAATATGAATTTTTATCATTTTGGGTTTTTTTTGGGTTATGAAAATTCGATATTTATCGACCACAGATTGGACCAACGACGGGTACAGATCGAGTGAAGAAAGGAGGATCGTATCTTTGCCACGAGAGCTACTGTTACCGTTACAGATGTGCTGCACGTAGTCAGAATACACCAGACACGTCTGCTGGAAATCTCGGTTTTCGATGTGCCGCTGATGCGTCCTAACCATTACCCGTTTCTCTCCTCTACACTAATATCCAAATACTTCTTGATCGATTGATCAAAACAACTTTCCTTGCATTTAGAATCGATGGACCGATGTACACGAGTGTCACAGATTTGCACCAGTAATGTAACATAAATAGATGGAAATCTATTACCGACTTGTCTGCGCACTAACACACGAGTGTATTGGTAAGAAATTTTGTGAAAGTTTTTCGGATGTTTAAAAAGGCCGCCAAACCTTGAAATATTTATGTGTATTCTTTTTTGTTCTGGATACAAAAGGTAGAATAGAGAGTAGTTCGGTGGGAACTTCTTTAAATTGATCAATTTATAAAATACACGGAGTATACATATTTCTAGATTTAATTAATAAAAACGCCTTTTTTTGTTGTATGAATGTAATATTCATTTATCTTTACAAACATTGTTGAATATTCGAGCGTGAGTAAAAAGGTTTCGGTGGACAAGGCAGTTACGTGCAGTTCACAGATTCATCATCAAATATTTAATATTTATTCAATAACAAAAATCATATACTTATTTGGTAAGTACACGTACTTATTTGTATGCGAAGATCAATGTCATAAATATTCCTGACGACGAGAACGCGTTTTCGTGTGATGCCTGCCATTTTATAACTTTTATTTAGATTCGAAGCTCCGATTGTGCGATTTATAGATTGAAAACTCGCTCGGTCGAAGCTGCGTGCGCGGAAATCGATGATGCTCGGTAGGTAAGATTGGTTATAGACATTAGACTTTTGTGACGGAAACTTTATGGTGCTGCCATCGATATTCCATACCGTGAATCGTCTAACGAAAGTGTGTTCAATGTTGTCTGGAGTGGTATCGCGTATCTGAAAATTCAAAGTGTAAACGCGGGTGCGTCGGAGCCAAGGGAAAGCTGCCAGCTGGCGCGACTCTGCCACGACAGCTCGTTTGCCGAATTGTGTTCCTTTTCGTGCAATGTAATCGGCGAATCCAGTGGTAGGCGACGAAACCGACGCCAGTGATCGTTTTCCCGTTACAAAGTCAAGAACAGAATAAAACACATCACAAAATGACGGTCCACAAGAACTCGAAGTTGTTATTTTGTGCGGCCGGTATATTCGTCTGCTATTTTTACTTCGCTTTGCTCCAAGAAAAAATAACGAGAGGACAGTACGGCGAGGGTGAACAAAGGGAAACATTCACGTATATGTTCGCCCTCGTTTTCGTACAGTGTCTCATAAATTACGTCTTCGCCAAAATGATATTGTACGCCACTATGAAGGAGGGCGAGGACACGACCCGGACAAGTTACTATGTCTCCTCGGCACTCACCTATCTACTGGGTATGGTTTGCAGCAACATGGCTCTGCAATTCGTTAATTACCCCACTCAGGTCGTTGGCAAAGCCGGTAAACCCATACCTGTCATGATCCTCGGAGTTCTTCTCGGTCGCAAGGTAATTATGGATTTCGCTTTGTAACTCAATGTCATATCACGCACAATTGCGGATCCCTCTATGCCTGAGTCGAACAAAGCTAAACTTATACCGAAACTTAGATGTATCCCGTAAGGGAGTTGAAGAATTGAATTCCGTACCTAGAATTTGCTGGGGAAACCGAATTGAATGGATAAACATAAACTTCCATCATTACGGTGAAATAAATATTCTTTTTTTTGACAGTTCAGCTTTCTTTTTTCATTCACAATCAAAACCTGCTAATTTGGTCTCGCAGATGCTTCCTACGAATCTTAAAGAAACTTGGATCTTACTATAGCAAATGTAGCGTGAAAAGTTTAGGCTATTGAACACTTGTACCATTTTAATTATTCATAGTTCAATGTCTTTGAAATGTTACAATCTATGCTTTGATTCTTTACAAGAACTGTCACAACTCTATCACTTTGGGAACATTTCACGGAACCATTGGTACAAAGTATATTTGAGGATCGATTAACATTGAGAATATGAATCACCAGGATCCAAAACTGCAGTGAACCAGTAACCATGCAAGTAACGTGACTTTTTCAAATACGTGTTCCAGGTCTATCCCATGAGGAAGTATCTCTTCGTATTACTGATCGTCATTGGTGTAGTAATTTTCATGTACAAGGATGGCAAAGCGGGTAGCAAGCAGACCAACGGCCAGTTTGGCCTAGGTGAATGTTTGCTGCTGTTGTCCCTGATCATGGATGGTTTGACGAGCGCAGTGCAGGAGAGAATGCGAGGCGAGCACAAAACCAAGTCTGGTCACATGATGCTCAACATGAATCTGTGGTCGAGCGTATTCAGTGGCTTGGTGATTATCGCGAGTGGAGAAGTCGTGGAATTCGTGAGATTTTTGCAGAGGCATCCGAACACCCTGTGGCACATAATGTCATTCTCAATGGCTGGTGCATTCGGCCAATATTTCATATTCCTCACCGTCGCCGAGTTCGGACCATTGCCATGCTCGATCATAACGACGACGAGGAAGTTCTTCACAGTTCTCGGCTCGGTACTTTTGTTCGGTAACGCTCTGCTACCGAGACAGTGGATCGGCACATTCATCGTATTTTCCGGATTATTACTGGACGCCCTTTACGGCAGGAACAAGTCAAGCCCTAAGAAGGAACCGACGAAGTGTAGCAGTTGACAGTGACGAGACGACTCAAAGATTATCGTACAAATTGGTACATGTGGACTCTCCGAATGAGCTTCCCACTAATGTTTATTTATACGTCTATTTTCTTCGCCCTAATAGAAAATGCAAGATATTTTTGCTCCGTTAACTTATCGTTGCATAGACTACATCACATCATTCCATGCTCGAGAGGCTGAACAATAATTTATGCACTAAAATGACAATGTTATCGGTTTTAGCTGATATGTTTTTGTATCGATTTGCCTTCCCACCCCTCGAGTCTTCAAAACTCACGAGAATTGCGCACAATAAAGATTGTACAGATACTCTCTTCGTTATTCAATGTTATTTTCATTGGCGTTGGATTTTCACAGGTATGGCAAGTGTAAGTTCCAAAAGTTTTTTAACTCTGAGAAGGATCGATCTCGTAGAGTTTTTAATTCAACGTTTGCACGTTTATGGGCAGAAATCATGCAAATACTCATCGCGATTGTTACCACAACCGAGTCTGCGGTCAAGTACTTCGACTTTCTGAGTAAAAGGTCATAGAAGAAAAGACGAAGAGGCTCTTGCTCGGCCAAAAGGAGAGATTCTTTGAAGGCTGTCGATGTCCTTGCCAAAAATGTATCAAGTTTATGGTACTCGAAGGAGGTTATGTTAAGAAATATCAATGGATTTATCTTCCAACGTTCGAAGTTACAAAAATGTACCAAGTTCATGGTACTCGAAGGAGGAATGGTCCTTGAGGAATATCAATTGATTTTTATTCCACCGTTCGAGGTTGCAAAAGCTTCTGGAACAGAGTTGCAAAAACCTCCCAGCCGGGAATTTTTGGAACGTATTCCCGAGCAAGTTACAAATGTTTACGAGCCCGAGTTTCAGCAGGCATAAAACTTTACGAAATGAAAGAAACGATTCCAAGCTGCTATTTCAGGAAGGACAATTTTGGAACTTTGTTAAACTGGCTTAACGAGAAACTCACTCGCGTTAGAAGACGTTTTACATTTTTGCTTCACTAATGCCTCATTTGCTGCAACGCAGAGTCATCGTGGGCGGACTGTTTCTTCCGATCGTACGTCCATTGCAAATTGGTTAAAGAGATATACTGTCTACTCCACAACTGACTCTTACCGTCGAGTATAAACCGTTCATTAGTTCCATTACGTCTCGTCTCAATATAAAAAAGCTACGACGATACGTTTTCGAGCTTATTTCGCGTCGAATCTATCTCCGTGGAAAATCGCTGATAAAATACGTTTCCTTTTTTTCGAAATTCTTTTCACGTATCGTTATCGATTATGGATATCGCGTTTGTATTTGGATTATTGGTGGTGTGTGTATCGGGAATTAGCGTGAGTTCACCTCGAGAGGACGAGGATTAAAAGGATAACGAGGAGTTTATAAGATCCCGGATTAATCGCTTTACTTCCCAATCCTCAGTATCTAAAACCCACGTTTCTCGTGCAGAAAAATAAATCTGGGTATTAAAATCACGTCGACGATACAACCGCGCAAAATGTTTTTTAATCGTGTACAATCCCTGTTAATTGAATGGCAAACCATTGGTGTATCGCGATAATGCTATAATCGTCGAACATTTTCATCGAGCAAATAAATTCCTTCAATTGTTGCTGTTGGAAAAAAGTGTAGGGGCTATTCAAGTGTGACTGACTTGAATATTGCTGATTTTTGTTATAAAAAAAATATAAAATTCAATAATAAGTTCAATTTATTTTTCCAAAAAAAGTGATTTTAATTCAAAAATTTATGTTGAAAATAAAAAGAATTTATAATGTTTTTTTTTAAATAACTGCGGTCAAATTGAGCCGTTTTTCAATCACTTTTCAATAAAAACAGATATTCCATGTTTAAAGAAAACGAAAGTATGATATTGAGCAATGGCATGAATTATGTTTAATGTTCACTTCTTAAAAAGTTTCTTCCCGAGACACTAAAAGTCTCCTACCTTTCTTCCATTGTTGAACATCCAAAAAAACTTCTTTGTTAAATCTATAATTTTAACATCGTACTTTTTCGAAAATGTCGAATGCGTGGTCGAAGGATTATTCGAATTGCAGGCAATTTCCGATGAGATGAAGGAGATGGCACAAGTATTGCACGATGCTTGCGTCAAAGAAACGGAAGTGGAAGAGAGTGAGTTTGCACAATTGTACATAGATTTTTCGACACATGGGTGACCGTTTATAAATTTGACAAAATCGATTTTCTTTTTCCTCATAAATTGATAGTTCAATTTCTCAAGAATATCGAAGAAGTGTCCAACTTTTACAGCAAAATTCCAAAAATTGTTGGAGTTTTTCGCAATAATACGTCAAGAGCGTTCGCGCGGAGAAAACGGAGCTATGCAACTGTGGGCGTATCTGAAATCAGTCGACGAGAGTATTCTTAATTGTATGTTTCAGGGTTGATCGAAGACTGCAGGAATGGCATATTTACGGAAGATCGCAGTCTAATGGTGCTTCCATTTATTGATATTTATTGCACGAACTTTTCTTATCGTAACGGTTTTGCTGAAATGATCAGATCGATAAGAACTCAAATACATCGAAACTGAAGACACCTTCAACGTGTTTTTATTGAAGTATATAATACGTCAACTTTTGAAAAGACACACAAGTCAGTTTATTGAATTAGTTAATACGAAACCGTTCACGATAAAAATTTCAGTGCACGATTTTTTGACATTTTTTTTTACAAATAGGTAATTTGAAGGGTCAATTTTTTGTTGTTGAGGATCCACGATAAAAATTTCAGTGCACGATTTTTTGACATTTTTTTTTACAAATAGGTAATTTGAAGGGTCAATTTTTTTTTGTTGAGGATTCACGATAAAAATTTCAGTGCACGATTTTTTGACTTTTTTTTACAAATAGGTAATTTGAAGGGTCAATTTTTTTGTTGAGGATTCACGAAGACATTATGGATTTTAGTGTTACATGAAGTGCCTGATGACGACAGTGCCAATGGTAAGATCTCACCTGAGAATTCATGGGTTTTTCGATTCACTTTTTTTACATTTATTTCATTACTTTTATTTATTTATATTTATATTTATATTTATATTTTATTTATTTTATTTTACACTTATTTTACATTCACTTTTTTTACATTAGTATCGAAATGGAAAAATACAAAAAGAAGAAAAATCGTTAATGATTTCTTGTTGAATTGATCGATCGATTTTATTGAAGATGACCGAGGAGGGAGACATCGATGAAGAATTCATGATAGACGTGATACCTGAAGAGTTCAAGGAAGCAGGCATACCCGTGATTCGCAAATGTGGAACAGTCAGTGAGTGGTTCCTCTTTCCTCCCTAATTACTTCTCGATATTGAAAAATAAAAATTGCTCGTGTGTATTTTCACTTACGTTCGAATTAAAAGTAACATTGGGTTTTTTAGGAGGACGGGACCATTGTGAAACAGCATTTTTAACCAATAAGTGTTGGTACTCCGAAGCACCAGAGGTCAATATTATTCGTATTTTTTATTTTTTCAATTTGACTATTTATTTCGTACTCTTCTTCTCTGCTTTATCGAAAAGGTATTACTGAATGGACATTAAAAAATAAACATCTCGGGAATTCTTGCAAATTTTAAATTGAAAAAAAGAGCTTTTGAAAATCATTGGAAAACTCGATGGAAATTGACTTTTTGAGTTATTATTGATAATGATAAAACGATCCAAACGTATTAGTTAAATAAATTTAAAAAATTGACAAATTTTCGTCGTTGGACAGTTGGACTGTCCTTAACGTCACTAAACGTCACTAAACGAGAATTTCACTCGAGCATCACGCCTCTATCGTCGAATTAGACGTTCAATTATTATCGAATGTGGAAAAAGAACGTTACTGTCATGACACGATTTACGAGTGACTCCCACTTGGAAATCAACGATTTCTCAATTCGGCGTTAACTTCCACAACCACTATCAAAATCCAATAATACCTCAACGAACAATTACGGAGTTCAACGTGAATTTCCCCGTGACGATAATCACGACTGAAACAAGTCCATTATCGCAACTCTGAAGAAGTTCATCAGCATAAAAACACGATTTATGCTGGTGATCAAACGTAAAAATAAAAGAAAAAAAAAAAGAAGAAAACGGAAGAAGCATTTGAAAAGCCATAAAACGTTATCGAGTCTCGAGGAAAAACAATAAATATTTCACGAACCGTGCGAGTGTACGTACCTAATGAGAGATACATAAATTTTTGTTTTCTGTTTCAGTACTTCTATCTGGTATAGATAAGGGTCATCAACGGCGATAATATTGTTAATAGCTGCCTTCCAACGAACGACGGAAAATACTGTTTTTTTCAAATCAAGGAACGCGCCACGACCGTTTTGTTATTCTAATAATTAAAAAACAACGAAGTAATTGGTATTAACGTTTCTTTTTTTTTGTGTTTTTTTTTTAATTCTTTTTTTTTTCGGTTTCGAAACCGTTCCTTGCGATTTCTTTTAGCAGCAGCGCAAGCCAATGACGAGATAAACGTGGTTTCGAGTATAAACGAAAATTCGAGAGTAGGTGGGAGCTCGTAATCAGCTCACGATACGTCTAGGGCTGATACCTCGTTGAAGACAGTTCGTCTCGTATTCTTCAGGAAACACGAGCATCCTCAATTCTCTTTCCCTTCCCTTCCTCTCGTTCCTCGAATCCCTGTCAATTTTTGAAAAATCTCCCGAACCTCTTTTGTTTCGTCAAAATAAATAAAGATAGAAAAGAAGAAAAGAAAAAAAAATTAAGGGAGAATCTCGTTGGTTTTTCGATCGAGCGTTACCTCGAGTGCGCAAAAATCCACGTTTAACGGAGTGACGCGGAATAATATCCAAATATGATCGGCAAAGTGATGAAATTTGTTGCGATTGGATTCGTCGTTTCTGCCGCGTGTTTTCGAGTCTCCTCTGGTCATCCGTCTAACGGTAAGTACGAAATACTTGACGGTTTAAACGCTCCTCTTGAATGCTGATGATGAAATAACGAACTCGTTTCAACTCGGAGGATCTCATCGATCAGGGAGTCAATGATTGTTCCGTCAATTTTGATGAAATATTTCTCGTTACGATCGTTCATAATACTCGTTTCTCGTACGTCGATCGTTGACAAAACTCAGTCCTCGATTCTCCTCGTCAATCGTTACCAGCTACGTCGAAGCTTGTCTTTTTCTATTTTCGAGTTCTCGTGAATTTTTTGATAGCCCGGTGATCGTTGAACCGTCGATCGATCAACGTTAATTGATCGACGATTCGTAATAACAATGGTTGTCGTTCAAGGACAGATATTTTTGTGAATTAAAAGAAATCGAAATAAAAAATAACAAAAATTGGCAGTAGAAAATAAAGGAAGGGAATGTAAAATTGAAAATAAAAAAATGACGATTGAAACTCGTGAAGAAATAAGAAGAAATAAGTATAATCGTTAAAAAATGAAAAATGGAAACGTACAAAAATAAATAACGGAAATATTAAAGAACGAACGATGAAACTAAAAACATAAAAATGACAAATAACGAGCGTAAATTGAAATGAATAAACAAATAAAACTTGAAATTCAAATCAACGAAAATGTAAACTCATGAAAACAGATCAATTCCGAAAAAAAGAAAGAAAAATCGAAACGTTAAAAAACGAGAATAATCGGAACGTTGATAAATGAAAAATCTAAGCATAAAGAATCGAAACATTACGGAACAGTTAAACAGAAACAGGTTAAAAAATCAAAATAAAAACTAAAAATACCATAAATTATAATTAACAAACAAAAATTGCAAAAAAGTGAAACGAAAAGTAAAAACGAAAATTACAAAAAAATCAAAAATCGAAGCTCGCAAAACAGGTGGAACGGTTAAAAACAACCAAAATAGCTATCAGCATTTTCGTTGACCTGCAGTTAACCTTGAAAATAACAGAGGAAAAAAAACGATATTGAAAAATATATATCGCCGTGTTGACAAGCGTTATCGAGGTCTCGTTAAAATTCGATCGTTCAATGACTCCCAGATACGTCGATCGGCCAAGAATTTTATCGTTCAACGTCGAGCGAGATTGCGAGCAGGAAAGTGTGGAAGAGTCCCGAAATTAGGGAGGACGAAAACGGAAGATATCTCGAGGGAAGCGGGGGTTTAAAAAACTTGACGGAAGCGACGATATCGAGCGTACCCGAGAACGGCTGTTTACCTCGTTCGATCGAGGAATTTCCGGAGGATTATTTCACCCCCGATCAAAGACGTCACGGAGCTGTGTTGCTCCACGCTTTTTTCGGATTTTATTGTTTTCTCGTGACGGCTTACGCTTGCAACGATTATTTGCTTCCGGCTCTCGATCTCATATGCACCGAGTTGAACATCAGCCCAAACGTCGCGGGAGCGACGTTTCTCGCAACGGCGAGTTGCTTTCCTGAATTGTTCGTCAGCGTCGTTGGGACGTTTTTGACGGCTTCCGATCTTGGCACGGGTACCGTCGTCGGCGGTGCTGTCTTCAACACTTTTGCAACCCCGGCTTGCGGCGCCTTATCCGCTGCGAAGGTAAATTTCATTTGCAAGGAATTCACGGGTCAGAGATAAGAATTCACGCGTGTCCGCTATCGCACCGCATCATCGAGAGGACCTTGTTCACTAATTGCAACATTGACGTTTATAACCTTGATACGGATAACGAAAAAAATAATTGACAAATGTTCGTCGTTTTTTGGAGGAAAAAAGAAGTTTGATTTTCATGGATATTTACAGATAAATATTCGAAATTATATAACTGATAAAGATATTTGTTGAGTATATTATCGAAAAATATTAAAGAAAAGGAAATCATTGAATAAAATAAACAATTGTTATTTAATAATTTTATAATTACAGGAGTAATGAAAATATAGGATATTTTTATCTCATATTTCGTATTTTTATTTAGCTATTGTAATAATAAGTTGTATAACGATATAACGTAGTTACAATATTAAATATACGAGAATCAAAATATTGAAGATTTTTTAAATAATTTTTTATATTTTTGATATTATTATTCAGTGATAAAAAATACGTAATAGAAATATTTATAGCAAAATATCTGTGTTAAATATTTTATCGATTAAATTTTAATGTAATTAATTTTACGTAACTCTTCTATTGCTAAAATAAGTAATATATTTATATAACATAGTAACGATAACAAATATCGAAGTTATGCAAACATGCATGATTATAAAATTTTATATGCATTTTTTATTAATGCATTTATATAATGAATGCAAATATTTTATATGCATTCATTATAAAATAATAATATTCAATATTATTATTTTATAATGAAAATGAGTAACCAAAATATTTATTACGGATAAGTAACTGTAATAAATATTTGATTTAAAAATGCGTTTAATTTCGTCAAAAACTAATTCTTATTTTAAATACAAATTAAATTGAAATAAAACAAAACTAAAGAATCTGAATATAGTAAATAATAAATAAAATGAAATTTAGTGGTTATGGGGACGCGTGCTACTTTTTTTTCACATAGACACGCTAAGCCCTATTGACTCACGGGATTTCGGTGTTGCAATAGTGAATGGAACGCAGATCTATTATTGCCCCTGCAGATTAAATGATATCTAAGTAGGTAACCTTAAAAATGGATATGGACTATCGTGATATTTATACTTTTTTTTGCCTTGAATCTTTTCAGTAATAATTATGGTGTCGTATATCGCGAAGAGAATACAATGCCATTATTCAATTATTTATTCAACAATTAGTTATCGAACTAACAGTGTAAAATATCGAATAGTAATAATTAATTAATTTTTTTATTACATCAGCTTTCTTTTATTTAAAAAAAAATATTTTTTCACTATTTCATAGCAACAATTAGAAATGTTAATTTTCAATTGTCAATAATAATTGAACGTTGAATTCGAGTATACAAACGTGTGCTCGTCTGAAGTTTCGTCACTGACTCTACGTCCGTTCCAACAGTCCAACAACGAAAATTTGTCAATTTTTTCAAATTTAATTGATATCCTTCGTTTTTCAACTATTAACGTCTTCAAAATCGAATCCAAACGAAACACATAAGCGAACGTGTTAAATTCATACCTTCACAACTATCGAATTATTTAGCGAATTATTTGAAAATAATTCATGTATTTTTCCATCAACAACTATAATTCCTCAAATTTTCAATAATTTTGTTTATTTTTGGAGATACCTCATACCCATCGTCGTTTATTTTACCGTTGCAAAATCACACCCGGAAATCGTATTTCACCATTGATTATTATTATTATTTTTTTTTTTCCAATATTTTTCATAAACGATTTTCTCGTTCTTGGACTTTTCAGGGTATCCAATTGGAATGGACAGTCCTCTCCCGGGATTGTATAATTTACGTGATATCGGTGATGGTCCTGGTATTGGTGATGTGGGATGGTTATGTAACTTGGTACGAGGCGATGATACTGGTCATCATGTTCGCCGCGTATTTCACATTGCTGTTTCTCAACGACGCCCTACTGCGATGCGTGCATAGGATCAAAGCGAAGTTCACCAGGAAATCCGACGTATCATCGGATAGAGGCAATATTTGCGCTGTCAAAACATTTTCTATTGACATTTTGTATTTTTTGTTGTTTTTTTTTTTCAATGGCGTTTCATTGTGCCTGGATAATCGGGAATTATTCCAGTTTTTGGAAAAACCAATCAGGACGACGCTACTAATCAAGCAACATTTTGCAAAAATAAGAACAAAAACTCGAAAATACATGAAATAATGAATGTTTTTTTTTATTTCGACTTACGAATAATTTTGATCGAATTAATTTGAAAAATAAGAACTGATCAATTCATTTGAAAAGTATATAATTATTCAATTAATTTGAATAATGAAAAAAGTAATCAATTTATTTTGAAGAATGAATAACTATTCAATTAATTTGGTGGAAAATATAAAATTGTATTAATTCGATCGTTTTAGCAGTTACGGAAGAGTCAATTAATATGAGAAGTACTATTTTTCAGAGGACGGACGTTCGGAGCACGAGAGTATGCCTTCGGGTACGTTCAAACCGTTCGTCCACGGGGAACTGGTCGTTGAGTACAGGAGGAGCATCGTACAAGCGAAAAAGTTGCAAACGATCGAGAGTGAGAACGGTCAAAAAAACGTTATCGAAGAAATCGAAGAGTATCACGAGCCAGGTGCGTCGATCCCAAATTTCGTCCTTTTTTTTTTTTTCATTCACTTTCGAAACACCGGAAGTCCCCGAAAGTCGAGATTATTTTCAAATTGATAATCGTTTAAAATAACAATTGGCGAAAAAGAAATTTTTCATGTTTCCAAGCTGAAAAGGAGCAGAGAATTTGTTTTTTTTTTTTTTTTTCGTAAAATTGGAAAGATATGAAAAATTTCATTAAATATTTCAGACTTTCCATTCACCCTTCCAACCGGAAGTGCTTGGACCAAAGCTTGGTTCATCTTCACTTGGCCAATAAGGATTCTCTTGTTCCTCACTATTCCGGACACGAGATACAAAAAATTGCGTAACTGGTACGCCCTGAGTTTCGTAATGTGCGTTATTTGGATCGCTATCGCTTCGTATCTTGTTTCCTGGATGATGACCGTCGTTGGTGACACTCTGGGAATCGCGGATTCCATAATGGGAATCACTTTTCTCTCGGCTGGTGGAAACATGCCCGAACTCGTCTCAATCGTCATTCTCTCGAGACAAGGTACGCGTTGTTGATGTTTTTCTTTTTTTTTTCGTATTTTCTCTTTTTTTCGTTTTTTTTTTTTTTTTTTTTTTTTTATTGGAGCGTTGTGCCTCCCCAATGACAGGAACTGAAGGAAGCCGTTCGCTGTGTTCTCCTTTCATTTCGTTAATTTTTGGTTCTTTTTTTTATTGATGAAAAACCAATTTTAAGGAGTCGTTTTCCATTTTTTAAATTTTGCCTTTTGCAGGAATTCCTTACGATTCGATCTCCGAAAGAATGATTTTTAATTTGACGTTCAGAGAAAGCCTTGGAATATTTTTTTCTAGTGAAAATCTGAAGGGATTCTTGAAATTTTGATTTCACTATTAGTACTTTCAGTTTCGTCATTTCGAAGTGGGTTTTTTTTTAATTTTTACTTTTGGAGTAAAGCTCTCGATTCAGATTTCCGGAAGGACTCTTTCACTATTGTCTTCTCAAGAAAGTTTAACAATTTTTAATTTTGAACAGAATATTGAAACGTCAATTTCTACAGGAAGTATTCCAGTTTTGGCGTTCTCGAAAAGTCAAAATTTTCGTCGACACGCTTGATATCGTCGTGAGAAATTTTATTTCCAGCGAAAGAATTTATTTTTGACATTAAATGGAAATTTCAAACTCTTCGCATCCAAAAGAATCATAAACTAAAAAAAAAAAAAACAAAAAACATCCATTGTTCAGTACGATATAATTTAACGATAAACGAAATAGCTTCGAAGCTTGCAACGACGCGTGATTTTTTCTTCATGAATTAGCCAGTTCAAATTTCAAGTGTTTTGAAAAGTTTCGAACGTTTATCGAACCGAAGATTTCAAAGAATTAAGATTCTTAATTGCTTCGATGATCCTTTATCAACGCGCGAGAGCAGACTCGAGTAGAAACTCGAAAAAACTTCCATCGTTCGACGACGAAGTATCTTTTTCAATCGAAAGCTAATGATATTGAGATACGACACAGCTCGAGCGATCTTTGATATCGTTTATCAAATTTGTGCACTTCGCGAATCGAGGAAATAAAAAAAAGTCCCTCTTTTATCAACGTTTTAAAAAGGAATTTCGAGTGCGGGTGTTTTTTTTCTTCATCTCTTCTGTTGATTTTGTTTTTATTTTATTATTTTTTTTAATTTAGGAAATGGTGACATGGCTATGAGTAATACCTTAGGAGCGAACACGTTGGACGTACTTTTGTGTCTCGGTGTTCCTTGGATGATAAGTACTCTAATGACCGGGGAAAACGTGAAAATCGAATCTGGAGCGTTGGTCTACAGCGTCTTGTCGATTATCGTTTGTGTGATCGGTTTCTTCTTAGTAACGGCCTACTATAAATTCAATCTCAACAAACAAGTTGGCATCGCTTGTCTCGTCATGTACGCGCTATTTCTCGTGATCGCCATTCTTATGGAATTAAACGTATTTTTCTTCGTCAACTTACCGATGTGTGAA
This sequence comes from Ophioninae sp. A BG-2022a, assembly GCA_030523105.1. Taxonomy (NCBI): domain Eukaryota; kingdom Metazoa; phylum Arthropoda; class Insecta; order Hymenoptera; family Ichneumonidae; species Ophioninae sp. A BG-2022a. The sequence goes on along the minus strand of JAPYZI010003003.1, from coordinate 4,403 downwards.
AGCTAAAATTGTTATTCACGCGCCAGCGAAAAATTATAATTAACATCATTTTAAGTAATTCGTTTCTGGATATATTTTCGAGAAAATATATATGTGGAATAGGAAAAATATATTTTCTAGAAAATATATTTTGAATTTTGATACATAAAATTCGAAATATATATTCTAGAATAATTCGAGATGTAATAATTATTATTTGGAATTATTTAGAATAATTATTTTTGATAATTACTGTTGGGTAGATATAATAGTATTATTAATTGTTTTTTATACGTATATCTAGAATTATTCTAGAAAAAAATTACGATATCGAGATAATTAAGAATTGTATATATAGAAAATACATGCAGAATTTCAAATATTATATTTGAAATTTTAGATAAATATTGAAAATTCGAATGATAATTATATATATATAGAATATTACGTACATTTTCTAGAATAATTATAGATTTAATTAATTAATACAGCACGATTTATAATGATTATTGCAGATAATTGCTATAATAGAATTATACATTTCTTCATATGGATTTTTAATATTATTCTAGAAAATATATTTAGAAGAAATTATTATAAATATATATATTCGTTGACAAATTATTAAAGCACAAATGATTTTTATTAAGAGCTGAATGTATGCACGATTTTATACGAAAGCCCAAAATTGTAGACAAACAGAAATATATCTATTGATATGCTTTGTATATATTGATATTGATATTATTGTTATTATTGATAATAATAATATTATTAATCACGTAATTCAGCTTTTAATTTGGTATGATTAGTTGATTAGTTTTTAATAGTTGTTTATAACGAATGGTCATACGTAGAGTACCATTGAATACATATATATGTAAGCATGTAAATATAGATACATACGTAATATTAAATAACGATGTATATATGGAGAGTATGAAAAAAACAACATTATTTTTTTAAATACGATACGTGTATCGTACACGTGGAAATGCTTGATCTCTTTTAGTTCCTTGTACTCTTAAGGGGTTACTTACTGAAGTAATGAATAAAAAAAATATTCAAAGCACACGCATATTGAAGAGAAAAGTTCAGTATATAAAGCTGAAATCACAGATTTCAGGTTAACTCAAGATTAGAATTGTAGATGATGCTGAAATTTTTCTTTATTTATTTCGATCTATGTTTGGGCCTGTGAAAATCAATTCCAGCAAAGCTGTGGAAATGGAAAATTTGAAAACGATATTTTCAGGGAAAATGGAAAATGGAAAATCTTTAGTGGGAAAGTTGGAAATGTTAAAAACCATTTGGAGGAAAACAGAAAAGAGAAAACGATTTGCGGAAATTGAACGGCTTACTGATTTGCTAAAAATGGAAAATAATTTTCTGAAAATTTGAAAAACTATTGTCAGTAAGACGGCGAATGAAAAGCCATTTTCAGGGAAGCTGGAAATGGAAAATCATTTCCAGGAAATCTGAAAATGGAAAATCATTTTCTGGAAACCAGGAGAATGGAAAATCATTTCCTGGAAACCAGGAAAATGGAAAATCATTTCCTGGAAACCAGGAAAATAAAAATCTTATTCCTAATTTAGGGTAAAAATGGCATTGAAAGAGGTTTTTTATTGTTCAGATTTAAATTGAAAAATTATTTTAAAAAATATCAAAAATTTTACCGGAGTGCCTGAGACGTTTGGCCAAGACTGTCCACTGAAAAGTAGTAATCAGGATTGAATGTAAATGGGAAAGGAAAAGAAAACTCACAATCGAAGATCCATCAGTGTTTCGCGGTCTAAATTTTATTAAACAACTCGTATATCGACTTAACACGATAAAAACAATAGTTCATCATCCTCAAGAGTGTCGTTGATTGCCGAACTCGAGTTACTCGAGTTACCAGATCTCATTGGATGATCATATTTCCTTTTCTTCATCGACGGTTGATTTTTTTTCTTTTTTTTCGTGTTGGCCTTTCTCGATCACAAATTTTATTTGCACCTGACCCTTTTATCGTTTTCTTGTCAACTCTTTTTTCTAATCGTTCTCCGTTATCGATGAATTCCTGCGTGTTACGATTTTCTTAAGCGTGTTCATTATCAATATTGATGTTTTTTATTTCCTCGCCAAAAATGTGGTGCGTGCTCGTGTCTCCCTCGTCAAAATTATTCTATGAGTGAAAATTCGAAGAAACGCTTTTTAAACTCGAGAAAAATGCTTTTTCTATCGACATCGCGAGGCGCGTAATATTTTTTTTTTTTATTTTCGTCCACCCTCGTACTCGCTTCACTCGCTCGTTATCTTCATTGATTATTACGTGTCGACGAGTCCTTTCCTCGTCAAATTTATTTGATTGATCGAAATTAATTCGACAGGTATATGGACGATATGACCCTCTTCGCTGCTGCGCGTTAACCTTCTTCATCGTTTTACCAAAAAAAAAAAAAAAAAAACAAAAAAAAATACAAACTCTTTCGAGATATCCGAAGAAAATGAATAATTCATGAAGATTAATGACAAATAGGAGGAAAACAATTTGACGGAATAAATTATCGCGAATGACGAAAATCGTGGAGGGAAATTTATTTTTATATCGAATTTCGATCGATCGAATTATGAGTTTATGTCGATGTTTGATCGAATGAAATGATCATGGGAATTTAAAAAAAGAAAAAAAGGGAACAATGTTCCGAAACTCTCTCCACTCTGATCAGGTCGAACGTTTGTATAAACCTTCCTTTTAATATTTTAAGAGAGCCCGCGAAAAGATTTTTGGCGATGAGCGATCATTTTCGAGATATTGAATTTGGAAAGTTATTTATTTTGATGTGTTCCTAATGTACCAAAAAAACTCAAATGAATCTAAAAAAGAACCGAAACGGATGTAAACGAACCCAAACAAATCAATTTGTCGTGGGAAGCGATAACACGTTCGGGCGAGAACTGTTGAGCGAAGCTGTTTAAACAATAAACTGTAATATTCGATATCTCGAAAACTATTGCGATTCGCCGAAAATTCTTTTAGCTGATTTTTAAGAGTATCAATAGAAAAGCTTGTGCAAAATTTCAGGTCGATCGGAAAAGGGAGGCAAACGGTTTTGGCAAAAAACTAAAAACATTGAAAACCTAAAAAAAAAAATGAAAAATTCAATATCTCAGAAACGATTGCGATTCGCTAAAAATCCTTTTAAGTGTTCTCTTAGTATATTAAAATCAATGACTGTGCAAAATTTCAGGTCGATCGGAAAAGGGAGGCAAATGGTTTTCGCAAAAAACGAAAAACCTATAAAAATAAAATGAAAAATTCAATATCTCAGAAACGATTGCGATTCGCCAAAAATCCTTTTAGGTGTTCTCTTGGTATATTAAAATCAATGACTGTGCAAAATTTCAGGTCGATCGGAAAAGGGAGGCAAATGGTTTTCGCAAAAAACTAAAAACCTAAAAAAAAAATGAAAAATTCAATATCTCAGAAACGATTGCGATTCGCCAAAAATCCTTTTAGGTGTTCTCTTGGTATATTAAAATCAATGAATGTGCAAAATTTCAGATCGATCGGAGATAGAGGGTATTCCGGAACTTCACTCAAAGGGGGAAGGTACTTACGCGCGTAAAGAGGGTGTGGGGTGGTGGTTCGTTTGATTTTTAATGACTAACGATATGACGGTGTTCTATATCACGACTTTCATTATTACTCCTTGGTTTCGTATTCGAAGAAATCGATTAAATACAATTATTTATGTTACGTCGAGCGTGTTTTTTTTTTTAGCTTTCTCTTCCCCGTCGTCTCGGCGCGCGCGGGCGCGTATTATACAAATCTAAGGAGACTGATAAAGCTTGCAAAAGATGTGTAGGACGACAAACACGGTTGTCGAATGGGTCTTTTTTTCGCGGGGGGGTTTTTGTTTTTTTTTTTTTTTTTTTTCAATTTGAATTCTCGTTACTAATTATTGTTTAAAATAATTATCGCGTCTCTGCGTGAAAAGCGGAAAACGTATCCGCGTCCTCGTCCTAAGCTTCGATTATGTTTGCTTTTTTTTTTGTTTATTTTGTTTACTTGTTCTCATAATTCGCGTCTTAATTACGATTAATAAAAGTCGCAGAATTCGCGGCGAGCGAGGCAGTCTAAGCACGAATCCACGACAGCACTTCGTCAATCTCTCGTATTTTCTTGTTTTTTTTTTTTTTTTCTTCATCTTCAAATACGTTTTTTTTTTTTTCAGAATTTTTTTTCGTTTCGTCGTAACCTACGTGGTAGTATATCGAGCGCTCTTCGAATGAATTTTATTGTTATTATTATTTATTATTATTATTATTATTTCTTTTTTAATTATATAATATATTTTTGTTTAATTTTGTAATTTAATTACTCTCTTCTCGTATGGACCGGCATACCAGACTACTGATTTATATATATATATATA
>JAPYZI010003002.1:0-19975 GCA_030523105.1 Ophioninae sp. A BG-2022a | reverse complement strand
CCGGAAGTCGCAAACCGGAAGTTGATAACTTTTCGTTAGCAGCATTCTGACATCAACTTCCGGTTTGACCCAAACCGGAAGTCGGAAAACCGGAAGTCGAAAACCGGAAGTTGATAACTTTTCGTTAGCAGCATTCTGACATCAACTTCCGGTTTGGTGCAAACCGGAAATTGTTCAATTTTCGTTAGCAACATTCTGACATCAACTTCCGGTTTGGTAAAAACCGGAAGTTGCAAACCGGAAGTTGCTAACTTTTTGTTAGCAACATTCTGACATCAACTTCCGGTTTGTACCAAACCGGAAGTAACAAACCGTAGTGTTTCCACGTAGTGTTTCACTGCTAAACAATTCGCCCCATACAAAAAGAAATACCGAACCCAGGAAGCCACCCTGCACCCTCACGAAGACATGAACGCTACCAACGGGACCTCCGTGGCATTGTAGTAAGAAGTGCAATACTCTGTACTTGAGCTGCGCGGCCGGATGGATGATTGGCTCACTTTCGGGGATAATGCTTTATTACTTGATGAAAGTACGATAATTCATATAATAATAATACGAATATAAGTACTAACCATTAACGTAGTTTTTCACGCATAAACAATTCGCCCTATACAAAAAAAATAAAAAATAAAAAAAGTACCGAACTCGGGAAGCGATCCCGCACTCTCGCGATCAGTAGACATGAACGCTACCAACGGGACCACCGTATCATTGCAGTTAATGGTGCACTACTCGCTACTTATGCTCCGCGGCCGGATGGATAATTGTCTCACTTTTGAGGATAATGCTTTATCGCTTTATGACAGTACGATAATTCATATAATAATAAGACGAATATAAGCATTTACCGTTGACGCAGTGTTTCACAACTAAATAATTCGCCCCACACAAAAAAAAATTAAAAATAAAAAATACCGAAGCCGGGAAGCGATCCCGCACCCTCGCGATCCGTAGACATGAACGCTACCAGCAGGACCACCGTATTATTGAAGTTGTTAGCGCACAACTGGGTACTTATGCTTCGCGACCGGATGGATGATTGGCTCACTTTTTAGGATAATGCTTTATCGCTAGATGAAAGTACGATAATTAATATTATAATAATACTATATTAATATATTAATAATATAATAAATATAATTATAAGCTAATTAATATATTAATAATATAATAAATATAATTATAAGATAATTAATATATTAATAATATAATAAACCGTAGACACGAACGCTACCAACGGTACCATTACATCACATGTCGTTATAGTGCTCTATTTCGTACTTATGGTCCGCGGCCGGATCGATGTCACTTGATGAAAGTATATGATAATGAATATAATGATAGGAATATAAATATATTTCCGCTTACCTTTATGAATTACAATTTAGGTATGGGACGGCAAAGGCATAGCATTTCGACGGGTGCGAATAAAGCGCAGACAATTTTGTACAACATAAACAAGTTGTAATTTATATTTATTGCTATATTTAAATGAATGTAAAAACTAATAAAATAAGATATCAGAGTGCCCGATACATTTTTTGTATATTTTAATCAGCTAAATAAGCTAAATAAGCGTTGGAACAATTTAAAAGTCGCGCGCGTGACGTCGGGTGACGTCACGCGCGAGTCGTGCTCGGATCACTTTTTCCCTTGAAGCTTCGTTTCAACTTCGCCGCACATGAAGGTGGTCAGCGTCCATGTGTTGGTGTAGCTGCCGAAAACGCGGTCGGGAAACTTCGGCCGTGCTCGGTTCTCTCCGAAGATCTCCGAGGATCGCTCGATCACGGACGGGCGCTCTTTTGATTGTGTGATCGGTTTGTAAGACCCTAGAAAGGGGGGAAATTCTACACGCGATCTGGCTGCACTGCTCCACTGCTCATTCTCGCAATCTGGCGAACATGGCGAGTCGAAAGGTTTGTTGTTTGCTCGGTACTCCGAGTAAATTGTGCCAAAAATCATTGACACCATTGATCGTGCGTGGTAACGTTTCGTGGCATAGAGGAGAGGAAATTACCCATACCGGACAGGTAACAATACCTCTTCCCCGATCGTATTTTCGTATGAAAATGTTCCGTCAGGAAAACCTGTCCAGTTACGTCAGTTGAATATGCCAAAACTGTTCATCGCCATACATTTTATTTCTTTTCCATCAAGAAATTCGAACCAGACGATAAAAGCCTTGCGAGATTCACGAGCAGACGGAAGGAAATAAATCCTAACTGGGCGATTGATTTGATTGCGGAAGTGCCACCGAAGCCTACGAAAGATCGTATCGTTGCGTGCAATGGTGGTGGTGGACCGCTTGGACACCCCAAGGTTTACATAAATCTGGTGAGCCCTGCAATTCAAATTAACAATGCCAAATGTCCTTATTTTTCCATTAAATGCGCCCCATATATATTATGAACTTGCTGCTTTATCCCAATCAGTTTCGTAAAAAAATGATTTGCGCTGCTTGTTTTATGTATCGGTTCCATATTCAGTCCTGCATGGAATGGTAAAGTCATGTATAGGTGGTTTACCATATTTACCATGGACAAATGAACAATTATCTTTCACAAAACAAATCAATATCTGCTCTCCCAATTTCTAACTAGTGTGATAAGGCATCAACTATTTTATACAAATACTTTAGTGTTTATAGAGCCATTGTATATTTATCAAATTTATTAATTAAATGGTTGTTTTCATATAAACTTGCATAACCCATCCTTCCTACCTGCCTAAAATTTCAATAGCTTTCTATACAAACGACGGAATTATCTCATGACCTGGGTATATTATTTTTCTTTTACAGGACAAGCCTGGCAATCACAGTTGCGGTTATTGCGGCTTGCGTTTCTACAAAGAGGATCATCACCACTGATGTCTCGATTTTCAAATACTAGTCAAATCGTAACATTAGTCCGTCATCTATATCCATGAAAATAATAAAATTGAAAAAATACCTCTCTTCTCGTTTTACAAATGGTCTTAGTTTACAATTCAACTATGCGGGGATACACTGTGTGGAAAAAAAATGCGCTTTTGATAAGCTAAAAAAGTGTATTGAAATCTCTTTCTCAACGTTCCTCAATGCTTAATAAATTAAATCATCACCGAACGATGCTAACACTTTATCTGCTCAGTATTGTCGTTTGTTACAACGCTGTCTTCTGACTGTTCATTCCCAGCGGTATCGCCTTTAGCTCAGTTCTCATACACAGAAATTCGCCGCACACGCACATTATACTCAACGACACAATATTGAGGCACCACCAACTGAACGTTGTTGGAAAACTCGAATTGTAGGACCAGCAGCAGAACAGATGGACGAGATGAGCAGTGCAGGCAAAATCCATGCACTGCTTGGTCCTCTGTACTAGCCACCATAGTGCTAATGCACCGATCAATGAATTCATTAGAAATATAGCTATGACTAGACGACCGCCAAAATCTCGCACATGTATCTCCTTGTACTGAAATGCGTAATCAAGCGATTTCGTGTAGCCTAGCACCGTAGCGATGATCCATATCCACACCCCTAGACAAAAATACATAACTGATTGGACCGCAACTATTTGGGATATTATGAGAAACGGATCCCAGGTAGTCTTGCGGAATTGTCCCGATATGTTATTCATCTTTCCGCCTTATCCTCTCCAGCCTCCCTTGTTCCAAAATTAGTTCTATCAGGTTCCAATTTCGTAGTGGCTTCCGTGGTCCCTGGATGTTGGTTTACTTCTCATCGTCGTCTCTCGCAAAGCCCAAATCAATGCGTCCCGTAAAGATTCTCTGATTTGTTGGTAACCACCTGGAAAGAAGAAAACCCGTTACAGCTTCGCAAGGGGACGCATCACGTTAATAAAGTAATTTGCAACAATCATACCCGATTAATTTTCGATCGAAAAATTTTCCTTGCGATCAGGTGTAACTTGCCTCGCCGAATTTTCCTTACTGACGTATTTTTTGCCAACACTGAATCACCAGCGTTTGCGTGTACTCATCTGTCAGAGTAACGCATCGTTCCGACATTTGAGGTTAAATGTTCGCGGTTCACGGCAATACGAGTAAAAAGCTGTGCAATTCTTTCATGCATACAATTTTCGTAGCGTCGATACGTTACGTGTTCACTGTACCGGCATGATTCGTTAACTTCCCTCACTCGTTTAATTCGTCGAGATAACATTCGGAAACTGCTACCTCCTTGGGTAGTTTGAGTTTGGACCGCAGGTCGCGCTCCGAATTGTTTCGAAAAGAAAAAAATATTCTGAAACGTCACTATTCCAAAAATGTTGTGGCAGCACGACAAGCCTTTGTGTGGGGGTTTACTGAAACCTCTAAATTTGTGTCTTGTTACGTAAGTTTGAACAATTGCCGACGAATCGATGAAAACAGAAAATTCATTGCATAGCACTCATTGTTGTATTTTGTTTGTTTCAATCGTCAATTTATCGCAATGTCGAAAACTGATAACGATGACATCTTCATGCGCACCATACTATAAACATCGGCCTACATTTTTCTGTGTCAATAATTAATAACGCAATTGATCGGTGTTGCTCTATACGACACGAATAGGGGCATTGGGCACGGCAAATTCCATCAATTTTAAGTTGAACCAATTCTGGTTTTTCGAACGTCATTGTATTTTACGGAATCATCTAAGAATCCTGATGAATGTATTCCCCGGGGATAGCCTAATAAAACTGTCATCGTGAGGTCTATCGTCAACCTATCTAGGTTGATAATATTAAATCTATAGTGCTCGTGATTCAGCAACAATAGACTTTATTCCACAAAAAGAATAAATGAATATAAAAATGATTTCGAACTGTTCTAGTGACTCCGTTTAGGCCTTAAGCTTAACAGCGAGGGAGGGGAGTTTCTCAGCGACGATTGTACCGCACGATGTAATCCATATGTATTATGCCCCATCCCATCGCGGTAGTGTCAAACTCCGTGATATAAAAATGGCGGACGTTTGATCCAGGATTCTCGCGATGTTTGACGATTTAACGCTAGCGTTCTAGAGACTGGACCACATATCCAGGGATAAGAATTCGAGCCGGCGCGATATTAAGCGTAATCAATTGTTTTTAACGACGCAAAGTGGAGAGCGAGTGTTGCAGAACCCAGGAAAAAATGAGGACGTATTGAGCTCGGTGTTAGCGATACAGAGGGCATCAGTTCGTTCGTGTGGATTTTATTTTTCATCACCGCGTGTTGTACTTGTTCAAGTTGTCAAATTAGCGTGTGTAAAGGAAAAAACAGAATTCACGGTGCGACGAGGAAAAATTTAATACGAATTGGAATAAAAGACCGTTCGCTGCGATCTTCCTGATATAAAGAAAATGAATTGGGAGTTCATCGCCGAGGCTAATTTACAGCTGACAGAGACCGAGCATCGGTACTACGGTGATATATTTCTCTATTGCTGCGAGCACTCTGATAACGATAGTGTTCCGGTCGTCAAGGCCGCCGAGCTATTACGTTCGGCCAATTTACCTCGCGATGTCACCGTCAAGGTATACGCACGGATTGCCATTGTTGCATTTCATGCGATTTTCATACATTTGCTTTAACAGTAAGGTTAGATGTACCATAATGCGAGCAAGTAATTCGGATTTTCCACATTTTCATCAATTTACTTACTGATCTGTCAAAAAAAAAAACCTTTTCAATGAGTGCAGTTAATTCTGATTTGATCCCCCAATGCGTCAAGAAGTTTTACCAATTCAGTTTGCAGCTGTTTTCCATTTCTTATGCGGATGGTCTTGTACTCTTAGTTTTTATGAAAAAAGGTGAAATATAACATTATTTAAAATCATGAATTTCTTTGTGCAAGTCATTGTAATTGACAAAAAGTCCTAAGGATATGACTTTTTTGTTAGGTCATTGTTTTCTAATTAATTGTAACTGACACCCTGTTAATTTTCTCACCCTGATCTTTCGTACGTCTTATCCAAACTGTATGGCAACACTGTAAATCGTTGCACGGTACAAAAATAGAGGGAGAAGCAGTATACTGCAGTCTTGAGACTTAAGCTGTGGTAAAGTTAAGCGTCAATAGGAGAAAAGTCCTTATAACATATTTGTACTGTAAATTCCAATCTTGTGACTTGGCTTGAAACTGTGTCAGTATTTACTGTTGATTTTTTTTCTATTGCTACACGAACATTTCAGAATTAAAAAATGTCATTTATCCATTATAAGGGATGTATTGTCACTTAAATGTGAACATTAATAATCATAAACATTTTAAAATTTTTATCAAATTCTTTCCTGTTCTTCAGTAAGTACAAGCTAATCAAGAGCAGGCCGGTGATCACAATTAAAAGTGACTATTCATTAATTTTCTAATTTTTAATTATTAACTTCTTCCTGTATTCATCTAAAAAGGATGTCTACATCATCGTACAGTTTGGAATGGAGTATTCTATTCGGATAGGTCGAGAACTACTTTTGACTGCATGTAACAGGTGTATTGAGAGGAAAAAATAATTTTTTTGTTTCCTAGATTCTGGAGATCTGCGCTGGACCCAAAGGCTCAACACATCTAGGCAGGAAGCAATTTTACGCGGCGCTAAAGCTGGTAGCGGCTCATCAGGCAGGCGTGGACATACTACGCGAGTCATCAGCACCGTTGGAAGTAATAACGGCGCTGCCACGATTCACATGGTCCTCGTCCGAGGACGAGGAGGGCAGGCGCAGTCTCGACTCAATGAAGAAGATGAAAGGGAGATCAGGCTCAAGATTGCCAGAAAGTACAACCGAGAGCGAGAGCGAGGCAGAGTCGCCTCGTGAAACGGGGGGTGGAAGTACGGATTCTCCGACACCGACGAACAGCGTAACACAGGAAAGAAACGAGGGTATACTGGGTGGCGAAAATATTCTTGATTCTGTGTCCGGGAGTTGGCAGGGTCTCCTAGTATCGGAGGAACAAAGGCAACTTTTGGGTACGGAGGAGGAGAGCTCGGAGAGGCACAGCAGTGATGAGGCGGACGTTGATGGGGCGTCTTTTCCACCTGAGGAAGTTTGGATAATAAGTGACGAGCAAAGAGAATACTACGCCGCGCAATTCGCACAATTGCAACCGGATCTCGAGGGTCTTTTGGCGGGTACGGTGGCACGTACGTTTTTTGAGAAATCGCGTTTACCCGTAGCGGAGTTGCGGCGCATATGGCAATTTGCGGACGTCACGAGAGACGGCGCGTTAAGTCTTCAGGAGTTTTACGTCGCTATGCATCTCGTGGTACTACGACGGAATCACGTACCACTACCGGACGCGCTACCACCGTCGCTCGCTATAATTCCGACGATTGCCCCTGCCACGGTTCCATTGCCCGTCACGGCCCCGCCAACCGCACCTGTTCTCACCTCCTCACCGGAAAAAGTTGCTTCCGAGAAGAGCAAGGAGTGGACCAAATTCGTTGACTCTCCGACCGGCACGAGCGCTTCTCTCACCTCGCCAGGCCCCAAGCCCGTGAATTTTGACTTTCAAAAAGGAGCTGTTGAACGAGATCCGAGGATTCTTCATCCTGTACCACTGAGACTGACACCCGAAGCGGCTATACTCGCTTCGAGCGCGAACGGGGCTAGCAACAACAACGGCACTCTCGTCGATGATGATGTGCAACTCTCATCTGTCACCCTCGTACAGAGGCCACTCGCGAAAAAACCACCGCCCATTCAAGCCGACGACGCGATTATCGTTACACCAAAGAAGGAACCACCGCCTCCACCACCACCGAGACCCTATCGAACTCACACAAGAAGTTCGAGTCTCGATTTGAACAAATTAGGTGCGACGGACCTCTTTTTTTGTTCTTTATTGTGGATTCGCGAGACTTTTTTGATGCCGTCGTATTTTTTTTAATTTCCCCGAAAATGTTACGTAAGTTAAAAGAACTCAGTATTTTCGTTTGGGCCCACAGCAAAAATCGGACAAAACTTCCTTGGAGCTCCACCTCTCGTACCCCCTCGAGTATCGCCCGGAAACGTGAGTATTATTGAGTCGTTTTATTGGCAATGTTCGCTACAAGTATCATCAGGATGAATCTCCATGCGATTCTTTTTTTTTTCTCACTTAGACGTCGCCCAGAAAGTTAGTCGGCCAGAGGAGCGAGGGTGAAGGTCATAGAACTATGAGCGAGAGTCAGGGCTTCGTCGCTGATTTTTCACACTTTTCACCGAAAGGAGACAATGTCGAGAGCCAGCCCAGTAGCGTTGACGTCAATAATGCACCGCAGTCTCAACAATTCGCCGGTGTTTGCGGTGCTTTCCACATATACAAAAAACCCAGTCCAAGTAAGAAATTCGACGATTTATCGGCTGTGCGTTCGAGCCAAACATTGTCAAGAAAAAAATTGATTCACGGAGCTTTGGTCGACGTTGAAAACAATTTGGAAAATCTTTGTTTTGTCATCAACGCACTTAACGTTTCTCAACGTTTCTTTCAGAACCCGGCGAGGGTGGAGACGAGATTCCAAAAGACCACGTCGAAGAGGAAAGAACGTTGACGCTGCAGGAATTGCGTGACAAGAATTCGGAATTGCGTTTAGTATGCGAGGAATTGACCCGTGAATTGGCCGGAGCACTTCAGGAAAGAATCAATCTTCGAGCAAAATTATTGCTCATAACCTGATCCGACAAATTCGCTAATACTTTTGTCTCACGTTTGTCCAGTAACGATTTCACCACGGCGTTTGTCACATCCTTGTTGTCGCCCTTCTCGCCAAGAATACGTTGATTCGCGTGAAAATGCTTGTAGATCTTCTGTCGGCCGACAGAATCGGCGAGTTAAGAAAGTACCGCTTCAAATTACTGGAATCCATGTGGATCTAAAAAATACAAGGGCAAGTTTTCTTAACTTGATTTCTGTCGTATAGCAAGAAAACTGTTGCTTTTTGTTATAGTATCATGCTCTATTTCAGTATTAAATCATGGAGCTGATTGATCGATCAAATTTACTGCTGTCCAAAGAAAAAGACAAATTTCCTTGAATGCATTTCTTCGAGTGCTAGCAGTTTTACATAACCCTTTAACGAAATTTCGTGCAATACGCTCTTCCAAATGTATTCGTATGCTATTTCGGCGTACGGGTGAAAATGAAATAAGTCTATCGATATAGATAACGTGGCGCCGTTCATTCATAATTTACATCGAAAGTATGACTCCGTAATCGTTTTTAGAATTTTATTACCGTCCAAACAAAATGTATTTGAACCAGAGGTGTAAAAAACTCACAAATAATATGGCATTTTTTCATGGCGCTTACGAGAAAACTGAACATCGAATCAATTTGTGGCTTTGCACTGTATTTAACTATATTATAAAAAGTAAAAGAATAAAACGATTGAAATAATGAAAACGTCATAAATATCGGGTTGGCGCTGACATGTCTAAACGATGTACATAATAACGTCTTTTGTATTATCTCGCGGCAAATCTGCTTTTCATTTATTTCTACATATTATCGTTCGTTGTTAATTGAACACTTTAACAACTTTTAGTAATTTGAAATAATAACGAATGTCGATGAAAATAGCAATTCTTCACGGATGCTTTATCTTATATTTTTGCTAAGGGAAATTTCGAGATGTACCCTCTCACTTCACTTCTTACGGTACACTTGGAAAAATGCAAGTCCACTAATTGGTTATTTGCTCAGTTTTCTCACGAATTCGATCCGCTGCTGAACTACCGGATCGTCTAATTTCGGTCGGGAAACATTGAATTAAAATAAGTTATTGAACTTTGAAATGTATGCCTTCAAGTTAAGGCTTTTTTCTTTGATTGCCTCCAATGCAGTAATAGAAAGATGACTCATACCAGGATGAAAATTGAAAATTATTCGGCGCAGATCCATATCGACAAAAACAGAGCTCGTCTCGATGGTTTCTTTAAAATACCGAACTGGATATTTTGGTACAAGATCAGTAAATCGTCTCGAAAGATCACTCCGTGTATATTTTCGATGAAAGTTTAAGTCGGTAAATAAGAAATAAAATAGAAGCGGTATTTTCTGAAAGTTAGTCCCGTTGATGCGACATCAGTCAAAAAGGGTTCGTCCCATCGCAAAACAACGGATTGTCCTCGTACTGCCCTTCGGAAACTTGATTCTCTCCGCCACTGCTGATTACTGTGTTCGCAAAGAGCTTGCATCGACAACCTTTTTTCCCCTTCTCCTTTGAAAGTTATTTATGCACGCTGGGCGTCGAAGAACATAGAAGAGAAAGAGCAAGAGATAGAGAGGAAAATAATTAGGGAGACAGAGCATAACGATCGTTGTAGTTTACAAGAAATATAATACGTTACACGATGATGAAACTCTATCGAAACTGTAGCTTAGCACTGTCGTCTAATGAAAAAGAAGAAAGAAAAAAAATATAATACACAATCCAATCGAAGCCAAAATGTATTTTCGTATTTGCAATATAATCAAATTTAATTATTGGCGAGCATACGGAGATCGCACAACAAAATGTGTATATTATTCTGCGAAACGGTACGACTTTTTCGCGTTTGCAAACTGTCATTAAGGTTGTACTGGCTCGTACAGTTATGTATCCAAACTTTTATCCGAAATCCGTGGTGGACAAATGAGAGGAAAATAACGACTGAAAATTCAACGTTCCAACAATTACGACAAATCGTACCCTAAAAATGCGCGTTCACAATTATTTGTCATCTTTTCGAATACACTCCCGGCTCTAGTTGTCTGTACAGGGCCAGCACGTCCTTAATATTAACGGGTAACAATTGGAGGACAAAAATAAAAGCGTTATATATATATAGATATATATGTATGTATATCGTATAATTATAACAATGTATATTTTTAGTTGCGTTAGCGCCATGTGTAAATAATTATATAATTATAGAACGAGGATTTCATCTCACTGGGACAACGTATCCCAGAGGCTGAAGAATTATATAGAATCACGCTATTACTGGGAGGAGCAAAAGGCAGCCAATTTCTCAATTTCTTTCTTCGACCGATCTGTTTTTTTTTACGCTTCTCTTACTCATCTTAAGTGATTTAAACGATTTAAAAAATCGTAAGAGTGACAAAGGGAGAAAGCGGGAATCGACCGACGATGAAATATGTAATAGTAGAACAAAATGAAAAAAAAAAATTGCGAGGTGTATAAACGTTGCACCGGATTGTAATTTTCGTCCATTCGCCAATGAATTCCGGTCTCCCGATCTAACCGGTTCCATCGTTATTAAAAGATCAGCTATCCTTGAATTACGTGTACGATAATAATTTTGCGTTATATCATTAATTAAAAAGATAGTCTGTGCCATAACTTGCGATATATTTGTTTTTGTTATTCAAAACATCGGTTAACGACGTTGATCGACGAATCCCTATTTTTTTGCCCTCTACCGACTGTTTTTCATCGTGTGGTTGATTGGCTATCGCAGAAATTTCTCGGTGAATTATGTACGATATATTTTTGTTTGCGTCGAGTTAATACGCGGTCCAATCTTATCAAGAGACTTTATAAATTTAACTTGCGTTTTATCACCGTGCGAAATAAATGAACGTAACAAATCCGGGGAAAATCCAAATACTTATATGATGCAAATTAAAAAGCACACGGTCAAAATGAATGTTGCATTATCCGATGGCGACAAAACAGTATTCCAAAGCTTTCAAAAAGCGTATTTGAGTCTTCCTATTCTTAGTGAGACAATTGGCTGAAGCGAGACTGAAAAATTGGGGCAATACCCACACTTTTCGTGATACAATCGTTGTATCATCATTCTTGAAAATTCAACAATCGGATATATACATATATGTATCCAGAATATATTCGACCCAAACTTCTATTTCATGACAGTGATATCGCGTCAGCTCGACGTGGCGCAGCCCGTGAGGAATTCCCAGGAGTTTTAGGAATAAATAAAAACTCATCGATTAAGGGATGTAACAACTTTTATTTACGTTGATGCTCTGCGAATGAAAAATAATATTAACGATCGACCCATGAGAAAAGATTTCTTTCTAATCCAACTCGTACAAGGTCATGTTTAATGAACAATGCATGTTAAAAGTAACACACACATATATGTATATATACATAGATATGTATATATGTATATACATTGTGTTACGCACACGTACGTGATTGATTACACAACTTCGTGATCTTTCCACCGGGGAAGGATCCTCAATCTTGTACCTCGCTTTTTTTTTACTGATCCTTGCTCTGCATGAACTTGATGAGATCTATGACTCGGCTTGAGTATCCAAACTCGTTATCGTACCAGGAGATCAGTTTTACGAACTGATCGTTCAGTGGAATACCGGCCTGAGCATCAAAGATGCTCGAGCGGTTGTCACCGATGAAATCGGACGAGACAACTTGATCCTCGGTGTAGCCGAGAATACCAGCGAGCGGGCCAGTTGTGGCGGCTTCCTTGACCTTAGCCTTGATGGCGTCGTAGGTCGCTGGCTTTCCAAGGCGAACGGTCAAGTCAACGACCGAAACGTTGGCGACCGGCACGCGGAAAGCCATGCCGGTGAGTTTACCGTTGAGCGCGGGAATGACCTTGCCTACGGCCTTGGCAGCACCGGTGGCCGCGGGAATGATGTTCTGAGCGGCACCACGTCCGTCGCGCCACAGCTGCCGAAATGAGATAAGCGAGCGTTAGTCGTTTCGATCTTTGGGTATGGCTACGAGTTGGGACGAAAATATTAGCTTTCGCTTTCACGTACCTTGCCGGACGGTCCGTCGACGGTCTTCTGGGTGGCTGTCGTTGCGTGAACGGTCGTCATCAAGCCCTCGACTATCTCGAAGTTGTCGTGAATTACCTTGGCCAACGGAGCCAAACAGTTGGTCGTGCAGGAAGCATTCGAGACTACGGTGAACTTCGGGTCATAAGCGTCGAGATTGACGCCAACGACGAACATCGGGGCGTCGGCCGACGGCGCCGAGATTATGACCTTCTTAGCGCCACCTTCCAAATGAGCCTGTGGGAAATGGTACGATTTAATCGGAAAGTAAATGGACAACCAACTTCGGAGAGTAAAGCTACTTCCTCCGGATAGCTAGGATTCTTTGTTAAGAAAGTAAACTTACGGACGCCTTCTCGATCGTGGTGAAAACACCGGTAGATTCGACGACGTATTCAGCACCGGCTTTTCCCCATGGGATCGACTTCGGGTCACGCTCGCTGTAGACCGCGATCGAGTTGCCGTTCACCACCAAATTTCCACCCTCGGCCTTGACCTCGCCCTTGAATTTGCCATGGGTCGAGTCGTACTTGAACATGTAGACCATGTAGTCGAGACCGATGAACGGGTCGTTGATGGCAACGACCGTCGCTCCACGCTCGATCGATGCTCTCAGGACGAGACGCCCGATACGTCCAAATCCGTTGATTCCAATTTTGCTCATGGCTGGTTGTGCGGCTGTAACGGCAAATACGGCAACCATTGTACTCTATTGACTCGTCGATCGATGTGCAGATAGGTTCTTTCTCAAGAATCCGGGTTTTTTAATCTAGCCGACGGTGGGGCATGTCTAAGACTTTTCAAAAATTCAGCAAATTAAGATAAAAGAACGAACGAAGAATAGTAAATAGTTTTTTCGTACGTCATCTAAAATGTTCATGTCTTGTTCCGTAATATTCGTTATCCACGCAGGTTTCATAGTTTTGCAGCGTAAATTTTTTTTTCAAATTGACTGGCTAAAAAATAGTTAATTGTAAAAAAATGTTGAATAAAAGATATGAAAATTTCAGTTATTAACGAATTTGTGAAATCTAACATTCTAATAAACTTTAAAGTGTAGAAGCAGCGACGTAAATAAAATTTTGAGAGAACAGGAGCGGCCATGGACTTTTTTGTCGAAGGTCGATCAAGGTCAGAGCCCGGTTCGTTACGAAGGGGGATTTGGCCCGGCAACCCTCCCTTATCCCCTTCTACCGTCCTAACGAAACGAGAGCCAAGAGTACCAACGTGACCCCGACCGAGATGAGAAAAAGTGGATTCGGGTCGATATCGCGCTGGCGTGTCATAACATCTACGTGTTTCGCAGCATACAATGTATCGCTGTATCGCACATTACCGAGGTGTGCATTAAATCGGCCGGAATAAATTACGATTTGTATGACACGAGTTGGCTAGGATATCAGTGTTGCGTGAACGCCAGTATATTACGCGCATCTCGCAACAGGAACTGTTACGAAGCTCATTTGAAAAATAAACGATATCGGGGATTAAGTGCTGATAACTAGATTAGAAAACTGAAATATATTGATGGCTCTAAAAAAACGTTTATATTGGAATGCTCGTGAACGCACGAAAATTTAGCGATTTTTGTTAGGTCGTAATGTTGGCTGTTATCGTGATGCGTTCCAAACTTCACACCATGAATTTTCACTCAAAGGGGTTAATTATCCTCACTAGCAGATTTCTCAACTGAGCGGAACAGAAAATCGAGTACAAACTCATTAAACATCAAACGACGCAAAGGCTTTATTCCATGTTTCTAAATGAGCACAGGTACCCTTAAAAAAATAATCGCGATCGAATTTGCCCTCGACGAGTGTCAGTGGACAACTGCGAAGAGCCACGCCTCGACTCTTCTGTATTTGACACGATCAATGTGACATTAGGTCTAATTCTGGAGAATTTTGCTCAGCTACGAAGTTGTAAATGCCGGAACGATTGGCCGCGCAAAAACAGCTCGGAAATTCGAGTTTTTCCTCGGAGAAAAGTTCATACTTCCCCTTGTCAGTTGGGCCGAAATAAAAAGTTGAGAAACGAAGCACGAAGTTCCGAATATTGCCACGTAACGTATTCGTCACGGGGCTACGATTTTTTTCACGCGAATCGATCCGTTTGGAAATAGACTTTACCGTTGACGACAGAGGGAAAGAGATGAATTTTCACGACGCGAACGGGACTATATATCGATCTGATAATTCAGTCTGACCACTGGATACGTTTATCGCGTAAGTCGCGATACGGCGTGAACTCTCGTGCACGTTTGCCGGGTACGAGTCGGTTTGATCTCGCACTTGCCGTATTCAAGATGAGAAAGATGAAAGATATTTCGCGACCCGATCGACGTTTGTACACTATCAATAAGATTGCGAACGCAAACGAGCCCGCGATTTGCTATTTTGTTTTCCCTTTTTTCTAATTGATGTACTTACGTAACGAATGGCAAAGAGCTGTTCTCACTTCGGTAACCACGGAAGTAGTGTCATTTGAAGGGCAACGAGACGCTAATATAACCGGCTTCCATCTTCGCGTGTGCGCCGTGCCGAGTCGGCACTGATTGGTCACCGAGAAACGCCAGGCGAGAGCTTCGGCTATCATCGCTGGGTTCCGTGACACCATCGTTTATCGAGCGTTTACATTTTGCGGGAATTTTGAATAATGAAAAATACGGCAAAGCCCGAATTGAAAAAAGTGCTAATGAAAAATGTATAAAAATACAATGCATTTATAAGATTTGTTATTGAATTCCAATTTTAATGATCCTTCGATTAGTATCGTGCAACAAACGCGTTTGTTGAATAAAAATTATAAGAATCGCCGCTGAGCGCGTCGCGGATTGATTCATCGCACATGACGATTGGGATTCCAGGAGGCGTTTCAAGGTCACCCAGCTATTCGCGTTCTCACGTGCGATTCGGCGAGTAGGCACGACGTTTTAACCTCCGATTTACAATGCTTCATTTCTTTCCACGTTTTGCTCGATTTGTTGATGTTTTGGTTCTACGTGGTCGCCGCCCATTTCGGATTCGATCATCCACCTCGCAAGGTCAACGACTCGATGAGCAAATCCGTACTCGTTGTCGTACCTGTATCATTGCGTCAGACGATGCAATTTTTTATTACCAGTATATTACGAATGTACGTATTAAAGAGCACTTAAAAATGGACTTTAATAACACGTTTGAAAAATGTTGAGTCGTATTATGCCCTTGAAATAAATGCGCAACGGATTACAAAAAATTCTACCGCGAAAAAGTAATAATTCGACAGAAATCCGTCAATATTTTATTGTCGTACCAAGCGACCACTTTTATGAAAGTGCTGGTTTGCGGTATCGCTGATTTTGCGTCGAAGATGCAAGAGTACGTTGTGTGATTGAAATCTGACGAAACAACGTCGTCTTCCGTGTAATGAAGAATACCAGAGAATTCGGCAATCGACGCTTCCTTCATCACCCTCTTAACGTCCTCGTAAGTCGTTGGCCTATTGACTCTACCGGGTGAATTACGTTTGGTTAATTCCTAAATCTATCATTGCCCAATTAGCGATTTCTTAATATATATTTCTTTTGAAACGGGGGCGTGTCCGATCAAAGGTCGTTCACGTCGTTTTTGGGTAAACATCAATCTAGGCGGTCTAGAACTATCAAATCCAGCCCGGAGACGATCAGTTATTTCAGCACAGTTTCGTATGAACGTTATGAAAATTTGTGAAGCCTCCGTTTATTTTCTGCGATTGTTCGGTTGTGCCGAATGACCTTGTAATGACCTTGAAAGGTTGAATGGCACGCGTTAAGTTACGTTAGGAATCGATGAAACGACTGGTTTAATAAATCAAATTACAATAGATTAATTAATGTAAAAATTACAATTAATGGAAAATACAATGGACTCATTGATTTAACCAGAAAGCATCGTTCAATTTAACTAATTAATTAAGTATTAACGAAAAAATTCGAACTCATTGGTTTTTTTTTCGTCGTTTCCAAGTAGAAGAAACTTAACCTTTGAAAGTTATCGATAAATAGCGAACCTCGCCATAAATTTCGTAGACCCTAAAAAATTGAAAGCTCTGAAAAAGAAAGTCATCCATATTTCACGGTGGTTCATTTCACCCTCAGGTTTTATCGAGGAAAAAATAATGAAGTAGACAAGTAAGAAGCGTTGTCGGGAGTGTCCGTATTTTTGAATGTCACCTGAAGGTCATATCGCAAAGGGAAACGTTCGGGACGGGAACGCGAAAAGCAATGGCCGAAACTTTGTCCTTCAGCTCGGGAATGACCTTGGCCAAGCACTTGGCCGCCCCGGTCGATGTTGGAATTATATTCTGCATGCACCCTCTACCGTCGCGCCATAGCTGTCAGACAAATAGGCGTTTGGAAAAATAGGTCATATAAGGGTGAAGATTCCGAGGGGAACTTTCATTATTCGAATATTATTGGATCATACAGGATTATCGATGATTCCACCGAAAGCGGTAATTCCAAAGGTCGTATCAATATAGAAAACACTGACTAGGGGTAAAAATTGAGAAGTCACTGAGTTATGCTGATTTTACGATTTACACTTAAGATTTATTACTATAAGTCTTAAATTTGTCCAGAAATTGCCAAAACCGTTATAACCTAGTTTATGTTGCTTAACTTCATTCAAATAACCTCTGCAATAACCGTTTTCAAGAAATCCGGCAAATGTATCGGTCATCCTGAATCCATGGATTTTCTTTCCAGAATAATCTCGCGAGAGTTGACGTTTATCGTGATTCTTTGTCTCTGCGCACGAAGCGATGAAAAACTCAAAGATGGTTGCGCGGAAGGTTTTATAAATAGCTTGCCTTTCCGGTGGGTCCATCTACCGTTTTTTGCGTCGGTGTTGTTGCGTGGACGCTCGTTATCATAGCCTCGATAACGTCGAAGTGATCATTCATCAGTTTGACTATGGGCGCGGCACAATTCGTCGTGCATGATGCACTCGATATTACAAAATCCCTTCCCGGATTGTACGACCAATGATTGACACCGTAAACGAAAATTGGAGCGTCCGGTGATGGAGCTGTTATAACGACTCGTCTCGCACCACCGGTAATGTGCATCTGCAAAAATGATAATTTTACTTTGCCACAGTTCAGAAGGATCGTCAATCGGACGTCCTTGTTTCAAAGACGAGAGGAGACGAAGGAGTGTTCGTTTTGATTCGCTGAAATTGGTGTGATGTCATTCGGTCATGAATTAGCCATTAGTAAATAGAAGAAAATGCTACAGGCCCCCACCAACTTTGGACGGAATACGAACCAGATTTTGTAATATTAGGTGTAGTAAAAAAGAAATCCAACACTTTCTGGAGTCAAACAATCACAAACTGAGTCAACCAATAACAAAACTGTCGCCAACTTATGTTTAGTACGAAATCTCGTACTTTCAACGCCATCTATAGTGCAACCCGATCGAACTTGTCCAACACGAGATACTGGTAACTAAAGCCATCTATTGGAAAAATCATGAACTACGTGAACTTCTTTTTACTACATCTTATACAATTTCAATATTTCACGTCTCAAACGTACCACTGAATAACTGGTGTATTTTGGATACTACGGAGGACGAAATATTTTGACAGTGAAAATGATATATTAAAGAGAACCCAAATATCGACAATACTTACCAAGACGATTTTGAAGAAAGCCTAAGAAACGTATTCGTGCAAGTCCGAAGTTTTTGTACAATTAAAACAAATGAAAAGTGAACAAACGGATTGTTTATAAATCAGTGTTTCATTTGGGCTTACACTGGCTTTTTCTAAAGTCGTAAATATTCCAGTCGATTCGATCACGACAACGACACCGCAACTCCTCCAATTTATCTTCGATGGATCCTTTTCTTGCGACGTTTCGATCCTCGTGTCTAAATTTCAACAATTCTAGTATTTTCCTGATGACTTTTCTGATATTGTACGTACTTGATTGGGCATTGTGAATTTGCGAGCTTGATTGATTTTGGCGAATTATATTCGAGGCATAAAGATAAATACAATATTGATCAATGTTACGCACCACTGACTATAATGTTATCGTTTTCGGTGTCTACCAACTCTCCGTACGGACCATGCGAGGAATCGTATTTGAACAGGTATGCCATGTATTCGGTCGTAAGGAATGGATCGTTGATTTTCTTAACCTTAAATTTGTGAATAAATGGAACTGTCATTTAAATCGATTCCATTAGGAAAACGATCATAAGTACAATCATGTATTCGGCCAATTTATCAAACTTGGAGGTAATAAAATAATGCAAAATTTACCTCTACATTTTTTTCCAAACATGCTCTCAGACACATCCGGCCTATTCTACCGAACCCATTTATCCCAACGGCTGCCATTTCTTCCTGGGTTTTTTATTTCTTCGTCGATAAAAAAAAGAAAATGGTTAGAAGTTCTCTGAAGTTTGAGGTAATTGCTTATGTTTTACGATTGTGTTTCAATAATGGCTGAAAGAAATTACGTTTAAATGTTGCTGCATTACGGCAATAAAATATTGTAAAACTTTATTTCGATGTTTTAAAACGATATTTTCGGTGTAGGGAGATTAACCAATATTGAGAATTAAGTTGATGGAAAACTATGATCCTTTTTGAGAATTAATAAATACGATATTCACATACATGTTAGTATTATCCAACGCCATTATTTAAGTTAAGCAAAAACCTTCTCCAAACACACCCATTGAATCTTTATAGCATATAAGAAGCTCAACCTACGACCTTTTGAAATTTCGTGATTTTTGAGATTCCGGAAAAGTGGCCGGGGTAGTCGAACATTTTTTTCTGTTTTAAAAGTATTCAAAGGGTTTGTTCAATCGAAAATTTTCAGCTGATTACGAATATCAACAAATATTCGTCGAAAGCCCTGCACACAGCAAAAAAATCGTGATTTTAGAAGTTTTTTATCATTTTTTCATGGAAATTTTGGGTTTTAGGGAAAATAAATGGTAGATTCGTACTCAGGGGATAAAATTACATCGAAATGGACAAATAAACAAAATATTAAAAATCCAAAATTTTTATCGATTTTTGGGAGAAAAAAGTTTTTTCACTAAATCATGGATAACTTTTTTCCCTTTAGGATTTAGCACTCCACTTTGCGCTCAATCTTTTCGTTATGATTTTCTCTTCAAAATGCTTTTTTAATCATTAAAATCCGATGATTTTTCGATTTTTGGTAGAATTTCAAAGTTGGACCATCGATTTTTGC
>JAPYZI010003001.1:0-20204 GCA_030523105.1 Ophioninae sp. A BG-2022a | reverse complement strand
ATACCCCTTTGCGTTTTTTTTAGCGATTTTTCGAGTGGACTTTCCGGGGAAACTAAAAGAGATATCGATACGAATCCAACGCCATTATTTAAGTTAGGCGAAAAGCTTTTCCAAACTCTCCAAATGAAACCCCATAGCACATAAGGAACTCACACCCCGACCTTTTGAAATTTCGAGATTTTCAACATTCCGGGAAAGTGGCCGGGGGAAGACGAAAAAATTTTTTTCCCGTTTTTAAACTCTTAAAAGGGTCTATTTCATCGGAAATTTTCCCCTGATTACGAATATGCGCAAGATTTTCCCGAAACTGCAAAATTAGACTAGGAAAATGCCAAACCAACGTTTCTGCAATATTTTTTTGACATTCTTCCCCAGAAATAAATAGTTCAAAGTGAATTAAATGATGGATTCGTTTTCAAAGTATAAAAAATACATCGACATGGACCTGCGATACTGAACGTCTAAATGCAATAATTATTTCGAGTTTTCCGCGTACCCGTTTATTGATTAATTTTCATTATATAGATTACCATTGTATCCTTTATACATTTTATTATTATTATTATTACTAGTATTACTATTATTATTATTATTTAAATAAATGGTTATCAATGTCATTAATATTCCGGACAATGTATGACGTCGAAATATTAATGTCGATGCTACCTGGCTGTCTCTTGGTCTCTCTCATCCCAATATCGCGATACCGCGGGTATTCTATAAATTCCTTGCTCATTCATCCCCCTGGGCTCCATGAATGGACAGGGATAATACCTTTCATGAAAGCGATATGGATGGATATCTATTACCCGCTCGCATCGTGCAACGAGTTTTAAAGGTCGAGCGCTCAAGTGAACGCGATCAGGGAGGAAAAAGGGTTGAGGGCGTTAAGGGCCGTACGAACAACGAGAAAAGTGCAGAGAGTGAGACAGAGAAAGAGAGAGAGAGAGAGAGAGAGAATATAGGGGTTGAAAATGGGATGGAAGAGTTAGGGGTTGGTTTTTGAGGGGGTAGTGAACGCTTTCATATTCCCAGGATGTTGCATTTCAACGGCGGTCTTTTTGACGCACAGCGCCATCACCTTTGCCCAACGTTATCACCCGCTCACCCCTTCATTGGTTCACCCACGTTTCCACCCCTTCATTGGTGGCTTCGTCGATCCATATTGCATACATTATCTCCCCGGCTGATAAACCTATCACTCAGAGACCTTTTCACGATACGTGACACCCGAACTGGAATTAATTCTATCGATTTTCCACCAGTCACCATGAATCGAATGGATTCGGCACCCGCGTATAGATATGTATGTGTACGCGCATCCCCAGAAACGATTTGCACCCCTTTGTCGTGGCCTAAAAGTTTAGCATGAATTTTTCGCCCCGTTGGCAATTTCCCATTGACGACTGCTCATCTTTTTTTTTTTTATTTCTATTTTTTTATTTTTTTTCTTCTTTTTTATAGCTCTGTATCGACGATACGTCGCGGGAATATTCGAGCTTGCTATGAAAGGATTTTTTGACTCTGTTTTATCGGAAAATGAATAAGCGTCGTCGACTCTATCGAGTGTACTGATTTTTTGGCAATGGAAAGATTGAGGTTATGGAAAAAGACGTATCATTTGTTTTATTTTATATATTTTTTTTTTGTTTTTTTATTGTTTTAGGTTTTTCTTAGCGTTTGAAAGAAGGATTTTTACGATATTTAGAATTTAATGGCTCGTGAGAGAAGTGTTACGAAAAATATTAATAGACGTTTTTAAAAATAGTTATTAAAATTTGACTGGCCTCGATAAACCGAAAGGGTTAAAACCGCGCAGCGGTAGAAGCTGCCGAGAGCAGGTCTGACCATACTCGGGTCGATACTACTGCGGGGCTCTTTTCAAAGGTTGATTTTGGGACAAGGGTGTTTGGGTTGAGATCGAATGAGACTGAATTGGGAAATGCCTTTATGGAGCAAAGTTCGATGAATAGGAGGGTGGATTAAGACGTGACACAGAGGACAAAATGGCCCTTATGTAGGGGGGCGCAGTTTGTACGATGGGGGAAGGTGCAACCCGATGTTTTCGAATGACCCAATAGTGGAATAGCAGACCAGAGACACCTCTAGCTACTCATGTAACCAACTATTGGGTTTTGATTTTCACTGTATAACCGGCATTGTCCTCGATATAGATGTATAAACGTATATACGTCCTGGGATACCAACCAGATGCAATTGCCGTATTGGGGTGCCGGTAGAGAGCGATCCGTAGAGTTATGGACGGTATGAAACCCATAGCAAATGATGCAGGTATACGTGACCGGTGAGTAAACCGTGGTGGTCCACCCCACGTTCAACTACGCTTTTCTAACCACCCTCAATCCTCCCCCAACCCTCGTTTTACCCTCTCGGCACTCCGTGGGACTATAAAACCCCCTGGCGTTCCTGCAATCAGCAATACCAGTCCTGTCCTACCTACGGAACCAAAGTGCACCTATACGTATCATCCTACCTTCTTCCTTCGACGAAATATAAATTCGATATAACCGAACCCGTACGCGCCCTGTGTACCAGAAATCTATACCCTCTTCATTCTTCATCCACATGCTAAAATCACATACCCCTCATTCTTATCCAATTGACTACAGCCTTTCCTTCATTTTTATCTTCGACCCAAGAAAAATCGAGGCTACGTGTACTCTCGATTTTTCTGTGGGCAAGGGGGATACATAAAAGGGGGGAGAGCAAAGAATATTTATGGAGTTTCACGTGAAATCGAATTATTGAAAATTTAAGTTCGAGGAAGTTTTTAGTTTATTGATTAATTTACATTTTATAGAAATATTGTTTGCTGATGTAATGATTTTTTGTATAATATATCAGTTGTTTTAGAATCTGTTATTGGGTAATTTTAGAATCATTGTTTTGGGATTCAAACGATTGATTTTATCATTTTTGGATTATAAATAAATATCAGAGAGTTTTCAATTAAATCATTTTTTTTTTATTATTATTTTATCTGATTTATAATTCGATTTTTAATATCCATTAATTGTTCATTCGTATTTCATTAAATGGACGAAACAGATGTTTTTAAATATATTTAAAAAATGTATAATTATAAAAAATCTTTTGTAAAAAGTCCCGTTATACAAATTTAATGAAAACTCTCCGCTAACTTCAACTGAAGATATAGCCATGCAAGAAAAACACTGTAAAAAAAAAGAGCCTCGATTGGCCAATCGATTAGCCCACTTAGACTTCGAACAAGCTTCAAGCCCTGGAACTCCTGATTAAGGCAATTTAAGGACTTCTGATTTCATTCGAGTTGAGCAATTTATGTGAGTAATTATTAAGCAGTTAGCCTTAGTCGATGAAGTAATGAAGTTTCAGTAAATTGAGTCTCCAGACATTTGCTGGTCTGTAATTAATTAGTTCGTCGTAATTACTCGATTAAAAATAATTACTTCGAACAATAGAGTTAAAACGAATTAAATTTCTTAATAATCAAAGGACTGAAGTCGTTGAAAAAAAATTGTCAGGAGAGAAATATATTTTCCGGAGTTACCAAGTTTTAATTAATTTATTTAATTGACTCAAGATCAAATAAATGAACTGATTTCGATACTGACAGTCCGGGGAGCCAAATTGTCTTGAAAATTAATCTATTAAAATTAAAATCAAATTTATTTCACTTAAATAAAATTACTAATGAAAAAATAACTTGATAAGAAACTGTAAAATAATGATCTAAAATTTATCTTTTGTTGAATAAAAAGTGCAATATTAAAATAATTATATAAAAATCATCAAAAATTTGGAATTCCATGAAATAATTTCATTAACATAATGAAAAATTCTAAACTCATTTATACATATAAATAAAACAAAAAAACGAATTATCTGAATAATCAATAAGATCCAAGTCGTATTCTAACCCTAAAGAGAGCGACGATTGAATCCAAGCCGGATGAAATAAAAACGATAGAACTGAGGGATGCTCGATTTAAAATGAAGCATTCCTCAGTTCTCTGGTTAGGTCACGTTCAGGCGAGAAAGATCCAAAGAGAGAGAGAGAGAGAAAAAAAAACATAAAAGGACCCCCCTCCCCCGTACATATCGAAGCTTTTGAAAGGGCCCGCGATCGAAAACTCACCCTTAAAACAGTGGGAATGCCAGGGGGTGAAAAAGGGTTCGAAGGGCTGGCAGGAGAAGAGAGAGACGCCGAGAAAACAGTGTCAGCTCGGTCCTGATGAATGCTGATGTATTCAATCAAGGAGTCTGGCGTAATCTAGCGAAATGTCGAGCTCGACGTGCGCGAGCAAAGGGCGCATAGGCGTCCCAGGAGTGGGACAGATCGAAAGGGGATGAGACGAAGAGGAAGAGAGAGAGAGAGAGAGAGATACTAGGGGAGAGACGAAAGGCAATAGGAAGGTTGGCAGGCTGAGCGAGCACGTATTACCTTTACGTAGAACGTTATGGCCGACATATTGGATCATCATGGCTGGATACAATACAATCAGAATTCCACCTCCGTCTCGCTAAACCACCCTTCTTCATCTTTCGTTCTCTCTCTCTCTCACTCACTATACATATGTGTGTATATATATATATATATATGGTTTATTTTATATATAATACACCGTTCCAGCCCTGTCGAAACCGAACAAAAAATCACAAAATCGTTAACAATATAATTGCAAATTAATAACAAAACTAATAAACTAATAAAATTGTCTAAAAATCCTAAACCTATAAAATACTAAACTAAACTAAAGAAATTGTCTAAAAATAAAAATATAATGGAATATTCCACTCTCCAAAATCATGTAATGGGTCAAACAAAATTTAAAAATTAAAAAAAAAAACATGAATGTAAATTCTTAAAAATGACAATCACTAAAAACAGAACTAGTGTTCACTTTAGAAGGAAAAAAAAAACATCGGTATCGATAATTGCTAATTTTGCCGTAATATTTAAACGAAACAATTTTTGAAAGCTAGTAAAATCCTGCTATTTTCAAATATAAAATTGTAACTTCGAAAATAGAAGTGAATAAAATCTGAAAGTTCGTATGGATATTCCTTTCATGGTGAAGAATGATAAAAATATTTATCAGGAAAATAAAAAATGTTGGGGGCGAGGTGAAACATTGTGGAAATATACTATTTTCCTGGTTCGTTGAATTTCTCGAGGCAGTTGCTAGTCATCGCCTTAAAGAGGACCGATATTGTTTTCTTTTTCCTTTTTTTTTTTGTTGGTGCAGAACGATGTTCCCTTTTCATCGATTATGAATTAAAAAAAAAGAAGAAAACGTTATAAAAAGGCATAAACGTCGCGACTGGATAATTCAACACTTCTTTCGAGAGAGATAGACTTTCAGAGAGAGAGAGAGAGATGGAGGGGGGGGGGGGGGGATTAAGGGAGGCTGCGCCATTTCGAGCTTTTCCCTCTTTTGTTCGCGTTCAGCCATTTTTATGTGTACCCGCTTTATATACGTATATACAAACTGTAATTTTATTCTCTCACTGCTGTTCCTTCGTGCATTCATTTCAACGACGAAGGTGTACTCTCGCGTTGCGATGGAAAAACGGGCAAAGAGAAAAATAAGAAAAAAGAAAATCGAAAGAAAGAACGACAAAGACGAAAATGGGGACGGAATGAAGAACGTGTAAAAAAGATGCCGGTATGAAGTACGAGAGTAGAGAAAAATGAAGAATCACACTCGTAAAATCGTTTGACGAGAAATACCATATTTTTCTCTTTGTATTTTTTATTTTTATTTTTTTTTTATTTTTTTTTTTCGTTCGTTCCAACTGTATGGAACTTTTTTCATAACGGCCAACTTTACCGGGATACGGAGCGTGCGCTCACCTTCTGCACCTTCGTCTTTTCTTGGCCCAAACGATTCCGGAAGAGCTGCGATAACTGCGCTCCATTCCTCGCACTTTAAGACCTATTCATTGCTTTATTTCTCCCCCTCCCCCCCCCTCCTCCTCGCCCATTTCTTTCTCTCTGCTCGTTCTCGCTTTTTTAAATATTTTTTGTTTCAATTTATTTTCACGTTTTTTTGTTTTTTGCTATTTCGTTATGTTCAGTTTGTTCAGTTGTGTATTTTTATAGTTTATTTGTATTTTTATAGTTTATTTCTTGTTTATTGTTACTCGTGTATTATTTGTTTTCTTTTTTTTTTCATGAATGGTCCATTTTTTTTAACATTCTATTTAACACCTCAATTATTTTTCCATTACGTTTTATCACGAAAAAAAAGGAAAGGAAATTGCAACATTTATCACAGGGAGTGCGTTTTCATTTCTTTTTTTTTTGCCCGCGCACTCGCGATTATTTCGCAGATTTTCTTCTCCTTCGTTCACTTTACTTTTTTACGTTTCATTTTATTTCTTTTTCATTATTTCTTTTTTTTTTTTTCGCGCCCATAGAAACTCGAGACTGAACGAGGCTAAATCCTTGAGGTTTTCACTCGTATTTCCTCGTTGACACGTTTGTGCGGATTTTCTCTACCCTGGTTTTTTTATGTTTATTTTTTTTATTTTCATTTATTTATTTACTTTTATTTTTTCGAGTCACGCCTTTCATTTTGTTTTTTATTTTTTGCACTCTCGTTTCTATCCGCCCAGTCCATTCGAGCGTGGATTCCCATATTAGGGAGACTCGTTGAAGAACCACGGGGAGAATTAAAAAATTAATTCCTTGTCAACCGGATTAACGCGAAGATGTATAGAACAGAATTCTGGGCACGATGCTTCGAGGGGGAAAAAAAGCAATAAATAAAATGGAAAATAAAAAACATTGGAGACGTAACTCCCCCGTCGAAAAATAATTAAAAGCTACGAGCGAAGGAGGATGAGAGAAAGGATAAGGGTTGGGGGTTACTCGGCATTTAAACCACTATGATGAATCCTTCGAAGCTTGGAGTACTTCACCGATGTGGAATTCTCAATCTTCTCTATTCTCGCCCCCTTTTTTCTAATTTCTACCCTCGTTTTATTCGCGTCACTGTATTGTTTTTAAATCTTCAACCGATTTTTTATTTATCTTTTCCATTTTATTTTTTGTTTAAAAAATTCTTCAATCCATTTTTCATTTTGTTCGATATTATTTTTCTATTCGTTTCGACCGAATAGTTGAAAACTTGCAAGTACTTCGGCGATTTGGAATTTCCAATGTTTTCGATTCGTGTCATTTTTGAAAATTTCTTCTTTCATTTTATTTATTTAGTTATTTATTTCAAAAAATCGTCAAGCTTTTTTTTATTTTTTTTTTACATTTTATTTATTTTTTTATTTTCATTCGTGTAGGTGAATCGAATTTTTTTTTTACCCCTACGAAGTGCGGATAGGGGGACAAAAAATTGCTAAAGTGGTGGACGCAAAAAAAATCGGAAAATAAAAATTTGAAACAATGAAAAAAGAAAAACGAAACGAAACGCGTAGCAAAGGAAAAAGCTCGTCGAGAATTTATCGCGTGTTAACGCCTGCTTCCTTCTCTTTTTCATCGTATTTAAACGCGCGATTCGAAGCGTGCCGGAAATTCTTCGGAATTCTTTACAATTCTTTTTGCTCGTTCGTAATAATTGAGGTAAATTCGAAAAAAAGAAAAAAAATGAAGAATACTACAGTTCAGTCGAATAAATGCTTTCCAATGAATGAATGAACGAAAAGAATTTTTTTGTTGTGTAATTCAAGCAGCAAAATTGCCGACGAATAATTATCGTAAAACGAGCGATTCGATAATTAGCAAATTCAAAAAAAAAAAAAAATAAATACAAAAATATATAAATTAAAAAAATCATTTATCTACGACCTATGCAATACGCAATACATACATAAAAAAAAAAATACACAAATATTCTCATTTCAATACCTCCCACTTTTCTCCCGAAATAAAAATACAAAAGAAAAAGAAAAATCCCATTGCGAAATAAACACGCGAAATTTACCGCTCTGCCTCATCGCTGGGAGCTTCGCTGTTTTTCCTTTTTTTTTTACTTTTCTTTTCGTCGCTCCGGGTGGTGTGGACGGCCTCGTAAAATTCGTTTTTTTATGGAATAATATATAGATATGAGTGAGTCGTTGAGCTCGAATAGCTCAGGGGGTGATTTTCCTTTGAACACTTGACTCGATCGAGCAGCTCCTAAATTCGATGCCGAAATCGTTTTCACGCGACGCGTTTTTCGTCCCTCGGTTTGGTCAACCCACCAGTCGACCCAGAAAAACCTTCAATCCACCCCGCGATCTTTTCTTACACCCGCGATGCGATATCTGGATAAGATATCACGCTCGGTGACTCCGAGAAAAGAGAGGAGAGGGGGGGGGGGGGAGGAGTGGGGTCTCACAGACGTTGTCGAATTTTCTCGCTCGTTCTATATTACAAAGTGTTTCCACGGCGAATCTCCCAGCGAGGGTGAAAATGGTTGAAAAGGAGTGGGGGGGAATGGAGGAGAGGTATTCCGTCCGAAGCGAGAAAACGAGAAGGATTTAGAGACCCCATTCGGATTCGGAATCGGCTGAAGCTTTGAATCAGCAAGAAATTTATATCCTCTTTCCTCGACTCGGAGTTCATACAGACACGTACTTTCCGGCATCCCCCCCCTCCTTCCCCTCTACACAATCTCTTTCCCCCTTTTTCTTTGTCGCGATCGAATGAGAAATCGAGGATAATGCAAAATTGGCTCTGGTGACTTAACTTTGCAAAACAAACGTATTTGGTTTCTTCTTTATGCTTTTTCTTGTTATTACTCTGTTTTCACGTGGAATTTTCTGTTCTCCATTTCAATTTTACGTTATTGAAGGTTTTTAGGTGTTTTATGTATTTTTCGATGTGTATCATTCGGTGGATTAGATTATTGAATATTTGTGGAATTATGCCTCGGAATGAAATCAAGATAGGTCAATTATTTTGGAATTTTTTGATTAATTGTGTCATAGGTAAAAAGAATTTCGTAGTGAATGATTTACTAGTTACGAAGAATAGTGAAAGATTTTTTTTTTTCTCAATCCAAAGCTAACAAACCGAAACAATTGATGATTAATTAAATATAGAAAATAAATGTACAGTGTATCGAAAAAAAATATAAAAATATGAAAGAAAAAAAAAGGTACAAAAGTTACTTTTCAATTGACTCAATTCCTATATGATTGAAATTAGATATATGTGTTTTTCGACTCGTTATCTGTTGCAGGGCTGTTTACGAGGGTTGATCTGGAAAGGGATGCAATTTGTGACAAACAAGGGAGCCGGACGTGCATTAGTGAGCACGCGTATAATATACGCGTATATAAATATAAATAAATATATATATATAACAACACAAAAACGTGGGAAAGGAAAAGAAAGAATCGGCGTCGACGTTTGGTTGACAGCGAACGAAGCCTTCAGGACGAAGGAAATTTCGCGACGAGAATGCCAGGTTCATGTGGCGAAAAATGTCTCTTCCTCCTCCTCCTCCTCCACCTCGATCTTTCTTTCTCTCTCTCAGTCCTCACGATCAACGAACGACTCTGCTAGGTTCGCATAACCGTTAATTGGCGCAGGGGAATTACGTCTTTCGCGTGGGCGGAGCAGGAAGCGAAGAGGAGAGGCGGGGTGGAAACGAGACGAACGAGAGAGCGACGACGAAGTTTTCCCGGTAACCGGATAAAGGAAGGGAATTAAAGGACGTGACGGATTTCGCATTGAGGCTCGGGCGCGATGTTGCTTTTGACCATAGAAAGCCCGAGATCGAGAGAGAGAGAGAGAAAAACAAAAAGAGAAAAAAAAATAAAAAGAAAGAGAAAATAACGAGTCGGAATGCAAAAAATGAATTTTTTTTTTTTCCAAAAAAGCAGAAACGAGATTGAGATTCAACGACAGGAATATCGTTCGTCATCGGGGCTCCCGATTATTGAATAAAGTAATTAACGCCGATATCTTTGTCCACGTTTCACAGCTAAAATCTGCGATAACTTAATTGAACAATGATTTTGATAGCATCCCTCACCCTCCCCGCCCTCCGCCCCAACACCCCCTTAGTTATCGCCCCTTCGTTCGCCGCCAAAATCGGCCACATCCAATTAGTAGCGATAATACGATACAATGGAGCGCCACATCCGAATTTCAGTGAAACACAACATAACGGGTTTCCCGGCCACTCGTCCGCGAAAAGAGAATATCGCAGAAGGGTGCGGAAAGCTCATTGTGCCGGCCGTTCTATATGAGAACGAGAGTGCGCGCGCGCGCTTCGTCGACGAATTTTTGTTCAACGGAGCGAATGAGTCCGATAATAATTTTGGTCTGTTCCACACACACACACGTACAAACATATAAACTTGTGTATATATAGGTATTCGTGGGAATAGTGAACGCGATTTTAAATGAGAGCGAAATTCGACGACCTGGATAATACAGTGTTGGAGTGGGGCGTCCAATGAGAGAGAGAGAAGGGGGCGAGCGCTACAGTTCCTGTTTTACGCGTTCGTGGCGACCGGATCGACGTAACTTTTGTATTGTCATATATTCGAAGTATACACGGTGAACTAGCTGTTCGTTTAGAAGCCTCCTTCCAAAAGTCATTTTCACGAAATCCAGCCCAATTAACTAAAGCTTCGTATTCAGTACTGAGTTGCGAACGTTTGACGATTTTTTCGTATTTTTTTTTTAAGAATGTACGTAGAAGATATTGTAAAAGCATCGTAATAACCAGGTTAGTGAATACTAATTTTCAGTTCTCATAGGAGCCAATGGACCTTCATTGCGTTGAGGCAACTTATAAAATGAACCCTTTCAAGGAATAGATCGAATTATTGGTAACGATATATATATATATATATATAAGTTGCATTAAGGCACTACTCAGAGCACCCTGGAAAGCTTGTACATAAATGAGCTTTCTGGGTGTAAAAATGGCGTCAGCCAAAAACGAAAAAGTTTGCCGGGATCGGGAAACCAGTCTGCACAAATCTACTTTTTTTTTTTTTCAGCGTCTTCAGCGACCCCAAAAGTGTGCCGAGGAAGATACGTTTTTTGTAGGAATGAGCTGTAAGTACTAAAGATGTTTGAAAACCGAGAACTACTAGGGAATTCCTAGTTGTCATTTACGACCTTCGGACTTTTTTCGAAAATCATCATTTTTACTGGACCAAGGACGCATTTTTTAACGCTGAAGCCGCTTCAGTATGAGTCGAACGACAGCGTTCCATATATTTCTTTCGTTTCGATGGGTTCTGCAGACGTGAATACATCGCAATGTTCCGTGACGGGCCGTTCGGTGCTTCCCCGAATGTAGATGTGCCTATTGAGGGCTTTAAATCTCACGCAGAGTATGACGGGGCTTGCGAAATCACGTGACGTAGCCAACGATCGAATTAACGTTAAAAGGCTGTGTTCACATTATTTGGAACTCGCCTCTCTCTCTCTCTCTCTCTCTCTCTTGCTTGCTCTGTCATTGGGGACCAAGGAGCAAATATAGCCCCGGAGCCAACGCTCGCAAGTGTCCGCAAAACGAGGGCGCGCGCGATATATCGCCCGTATTTTACGAATTATTGAAAACCGACGAGAGGATGGGCAATATATATATATATATATATACGGATATATATATATATAGATATATATCTATTTATGTACACATACAGCTGTATATAGTTTAAATTCATCGAAAGAGTGAGGACCACGAATCGTGTGGAAGCGGATGCGAGCACTCGAATAATTATCGGGCCATTTATATATTTGCGAGCTGTTCACTCCGCAACTACCCTACCTACACAGCTCTCATCCCCTTCATTCCCAACTGTACAATAGCTACCCAAAGGGCCTTCGTATTCCGGGATTTAACCGAATTTCCCGATAAACTCGAAACGGAAATACTAATTCGATTCTATTCGACCGAATCCGGATCCTTGGAAGTATCCAATCCGAGGATTTTCGAAACGATATTGTTGTATCTCTTGGCGTCTCGAGTTTCGTCCGAAACAGAACGGAAGATGTATCGTAAATTTATTTTCAAGCATCCGAGGATTTTTAAAAAAATCACGTTCATTTTACCATCGTTAGAAATTTCGTGTCGAGTGCTGACAAAATGAATACGAAAAATGAAAACTCGATTATCGGATCATTATCAGCTGGATGATTAAGCTGGAGTAGCTTCGTCTTTTTAAGGATCATAAAAAAAAAATAGAACGAACTTCCGGCCCACATTTCGTCGCAATTTTGTTGGTCGATTTACTACTCGGGACTCTCGTAGAATTGGAAAAAGAGGTTAAGTTGGTCGGTGGGTTAGTGGAAACGGGGAAGAGAGAACGCAATCGTTTTTCCATTATAATCACTTGATTCGAAACGAATTGACCCGTACACGTATACTCGATCCAATAGGAGTGCAACCTTTCACTCCCTCTCGTATTTTCGTTCGAGTTTGGCTCGAATATAATTTATAATGCACAATTAATCGGTTTGCTAAACGGTGGATACATAACGATTGACTCTCTCTCTCTCTCTTTCTCTCTCTCTCTCGCCATATATCAAATACTAAAGCGCTAAACTACCCATTTCACCCCCTCAGCCTCCCGAGTGAGTTAACCCCTTCGAATCTCTTTTGGCGAAGAGCGATTGCGCGCCGCACCGATCTATGCACGTATAACTCTCTACCGGAATTTCGACAAGAGAGATTTCATAAAGCGCCCTCGAGCACCCCTGAACTTCGTTCGCCTCGATTTTCGCTAAATGTGTTAATTTAAAGCCGCCGGGCCTTTTTACGCTGCGCAGCTAATTTAAAGCCGCCGGGCCTTTTTACGCTGCCCCGGACTCGCTTCGACGAAACGTTCAGGCGATTGTTAAACCTTAAGGAGATTCGCTTTACGATTTCGAAAAAAAAAAAAAACAATAAAAAATCGTTGTTCATTTTTTATTGATCGAGAAATGCTTCAACCCAGCAAAAACGGTATGAACTTGGTTTTATCGATAATTAAAAAAAATAAAAAAAAAAAAGAACGATCACGAAAAATAAACCCGAACGAACTCAAACAAGAAACCAAAATAAATTCAAACAAAATTTTCGAACGTGCAAATAATGTTAAATAAATAAAAACGTTAAATAAAAATAATGTTGAATAAATTTGAAACGAATTAATGTGCAACTGATATTAAATAAAAAGAAAAAAAATGCGATAATAAATAAAAAAGAAAAAAAAAATACAAAACGCTCCTACAATCTTCGTCGCATCTATCTCTCATTAATTATTATTCACGACCCACGAAACTGAAATAAAAAGCTTGAAAAACACATCGTTACGTTTCAACGTTGCCGCCATGTTTTCGAGTCAAAATCCATCGATCCGTCGTTGAAGTCATAATCCTATAATTGACCGAGGTAAATGAGAAATAACACGCGAAACCCCCTAAAACCGAAAACGCTGAAACAGCGATCGTTAAATATGGAGAGAGATGTTTTATTCCCCTCGAACCGAAATATGAAACATTTTATATCAGAATTATTCCCGCCATGTTTAGTTGTCCGATATGTGCAAAAATAAATACGTAAAATATATATATATATTTATACATATATATATATATATATATATATACACATAAAAGATGGTTAAAGCGTAGGATTCGCAGACATACGTATAAAAAAAACACATGCTCACACAAGCACACGAGTGATTTCCTTTTATACGAGCACGAAAAATGGTACCATATCCCTCGCCCCCCTTTGCCCATTTCACCAACCCTAAACCCAACCCCTGCTTCATTCATCTTTATTTTTCCTTCCTCTGCTTCTCTGCTGCACACTTGCCCCTCCCCCCTTTCACTCCTCGACCCTACCGGAAAATATGCCATTCATCGTTTTTCTCTCGAATTCTGTGTGTACATCCAAGTCTATAGACGTACTTAAGACGAGCAGTGGAGGAGGGGGGGGGGGGGTTGCTCGTCTCTTTGTATCAAATCCCTCGTGTCCTTCCCCTTCAACATCCATTCTCTAGCAGCCTCTTTCCAGTCCTTCGAATATTCGATGGCTCGAAGAGCGCAGAAGTAGAGCGAAAGGTTGAAGGGGGGAGGTGAGGAAGAATCGTACGAACGAGAAAATTCCAAGCTTTTTCAGCTTTTCGCGCTAAAAATACATATTTATATATTTGCCGTTTACGAGTATGAGAATACAGAGAAATATTAAGATTCCGTCGATATTTTCTCATAGGAATAGACCTCCAGACCCCTTAAGCCTCCATCTTTCACAGTTTACGCTTGTTTACCACAGCTATACGTTTTGCATCATTGATAAATGTTTACGACCTGTTTAAGCATGTATATATGTATATGTATAAGTTTGCTGTTTGCGTTGCGTGTATATACACTTATTTATTATGCACGTGTATGAGGAATTCCAGGCTATTTCACATGGCCCATGGCCTCGACCGTTGTTTATTTTCCTAATATCATTTTTATAATTTTCATAAAAATTGTATTAGGAAAATAAACTATAATTTTTTGTATGCTTTATTTTTGGAAAATTGTGCCGAATTAAACGAACAAAAAATCGGCAATTTTTAGGAAATTGTAGATTTTAAATGAAACGAGATTAAACAAATCGAAAAATTGAAGGGGATGAAAAAATAAAGAATGCTTTGGATCAAACGGGAGGCAAAAAATATTGACAAGGATATTTTAAATATTTTTTTTCGAAAGGACGATTAGGTTGAAGGACATTGAATTTTTTCAAGGTCATCGAGTGTTTTATTTCTCATTCTATCTCGATATTATTTATACATGTACTTACGTACTGTTATCATTCAGGAAAAAAAATATAATTTATCTTCGTAAGATAAAAAAAAAAGTATACATTTTTTGCAGCCCTTTATTCGCGTTACAGGAGTTTAGTCTGTATCGGAGATAAAACAGTTTGCAATAGTTCTAACTCGACCTTCAACGTTTCGGGAATGACCTTTGGGCTAAAATCGACATTTTTTTTTTTCGTCCGACCTTTTGACCTTTCCTTCGACCTTATCGATTATCGGGCGATCTTGAAACAATCCGGAAATGAATTTCGGTTTGTCGAAATCGTCGGTGTATACGGATGAGAAAAAACGCTTCGAAAATGGAGGCTGGGAAAATTAAATTTTTGGTTTTTTTTTTTTTCGTTATTCGTACGAAAGGGGTGGAAACTACCCTTTCCAAATGACTTGGGTCGAGGGATTCTTCTTCTTAACTTTTCAATGGCTGCTCTTCTCTCTTTCTTTCTTTTTTCTCTCTTTTCCTCTATTTCTCGGCACAGCTTTTCATTTTTTCGTCTCTTCTGCTAAAGTTGGGCTGCGCGAGCTTCCTCTTTAATTTTTTTGTTCTATTTTTTTCGTGCTTCCATCTCGTTCTTGAGCGCCGAGGCGCGAAAGGACGTCGGCCGAAAAGTTTCGAGCGGGAGGATCGAAGTCGCGTTAGTGCCTTGCCACGTTGCCACCCGGTACAATGAAACTCAGTTTTAATGCGAAATTTTCTAGTTATATAACTATTTCTCGGAGGCTTTCTCTCTCTCACTCTCTCTCTCTACGTGTTTCCGTCACTTCCGGCTCTGCACTTCCTTCCCTTTCCGGAGGACTGTCCCTCTTCTCACTCGTTCACGTCGGACATGACTTTTCAGAAACTACCCTCAGTTTTGTTTCCTTTTCGTCACTTTCATTTCTCGACTCACAGCTGAGAATGAAAGCTGCGCTTTTCTCTCATGGAAAATTCTTCGTAACACTTGCTCAAAACTTAAAAAAAAAAAAGAATATTATATTATTTTAATGTAATAGTTGTTTTAGTTACTTATATTGATTTTTTTTAAATTTGTTTCACGTGATTGAATAAAATTGAATATTGTTTTATTTTCCTTCGTAATTTAATGAATTTAGTCAATTAGAAAATGTAATGAATTTAAGAAAATATTTTTATTGTAATTCGAGAAATGCAATAAATTTAATAAATCGTTTGCATTAATGATTTTTTAAATTAAATTAAATTGAACATGTTCTTTTTTCAACCGATTGAAATTCATTTAACGAGTAGAATAAATAGAATTATCAGTGGAAATTCTCAAAGAAAATTATCAGTGGAAAATTATCAAAGGAAAATTATCAATGATAAAATATGATCAAACTAATTGTTCAATTAAAAAATAAAAATCATTGAGCGAAGTTGAGCAGAAAGCTAATGCACGTTCGAGTAATCTGACTGAACGAAGTAAATTCGATGGAAAAGTGCGATAAT
This sequence comes from Ophioninae sp. A BG-2022a, assembly GCA_030523105.1. Taxonomy (NCBI): domain Eukaryota; kingdom Metazoa; phylum Arthropoda; class Insecta; order Hymenoptera; family Ichneumonidae; species Ophioninae sp. A BG-2022a. The sequence continues at coordinate 3,988 of JAPYZI010003001.1, read as the reverse complement.
AAGCCTGTTGAAGGTAACTTAAATCCCAGCTAAATTTGCTAGAAAAAACTCGTACACGAGTATTTTCTCGGGGAGGCAGAGTGAAAGAATTTAGTATAAAAAAAATTGAAAAAAAAAAAAAAAAAGAAAACGATCTCTCGTTCGAGCTTTTATTCCCTGAATTCCAAAAGCGCCGATTCCACGCGTCTCTGAAAATCTCTTAGCGTTGCTGAGATTTGAATAATAATAAATTTGAAAAAAAAGAACGTTTCGCTAGGGAGAGAGATAGAGAAAAAGAGAGATAGAGAGAGAGAAAGGGAGAGAAATGAAGAAACTAGCAAAGAAGAAGAGGGGGGAGGGGGGAAGAGGAATTCAACTCTGTATACAAAGTCACTCACTTTTTCACTTCGCCTCTATTTCCGTCTCTCATTTTTACTCTTTTTTCACACTGTGTTTCCTGCGTATAGCTTTCATAAAACTGGTGCTTCATATTTCTCACTGTGAGCTTTTTCCCTTTTACTCTCTCTCTCTCTCTCTCTCTTGTCTCCATCTCTTGTTGCATCGCAACCAACAAACAGCCAGTTTATTTTTAATAGGCTAACGCGACAAAGAGATGACGGAATTGTTTCGAAACAGGGGAACAAAGAGAGAGAGAGAGAGAGAGAGAGAGAGAGGAAGAGAAAAAGAACGAGAGAGAGAGGACACTTGTCACATAGACCCCGAGAACTCTCGAGTAATTAAACTCGTCGTACACACGTTTCGTGTATCCATCTCTCGTGTAATTGACTTCCTTTCCCCGGCTTTGCTCCATTTGAATGTTTATGCGTCCAAGTGACTGGAATTATCACAGCTGTATATATAAAACTATAAATATACATATATACGTATATAAGTATAAATATATATAAATAAAAAGGGTGGAAAAAAAAATTAAAAAATTAAAAAAGCAACTAAGCGACCTCGCCATAGCGAATCTTCGTCCCAATAAAAGGGGCAAAAACTGGAAGAAAAAAAAAGTATTGGCGCACTGATCGATAAATTCGTATGACTTTGCGTATCGCAATGCCAATCAAATTAAAGTCGTATCGAATTTCTCCTGAATGTGATACCCGTGTTTATCGGATATCTATACTCATCGAATTCGCGTTAACGTTATCAATGATAATTAAAACGTTGTCGCGATAAAAATAACATTGACGATCAAATAAACGATTATAGTATTTCTGGTAATCGTGATTGACAAAATTAACTGTAATCGATGCGATTATTAATGTTGAATAATAATAATAATAATAATAATAATAATAAAGCATAGTTATTAAATATCACTGTTAACTTAATGAAAAATTTATTTATTTATTATACGAATTGTTATTCACCGCTTCAATTAATTAGTTTCCTTGAGACGAATAGTAATAATAATAATTTTTACTGCTATAAAAAATGGCGAATTAATAGTAAAAATAAAAAAGGAAAAATTATTAATAAAACCAATAATAGTAACAATGAATAGAAAATTGAATAAAGGTAATAGTAATCGTGATAATAATAATAATAAATTATCCATAAATTGTCAATAATAATAATAATAATAATAATAATAATAATAATAATAATAATAATAATAATAATAAATCGTCAATATTACTATTATTATTGTTATTATTACATGAAAATAATACCAATAATAATAATAATTGCAGTATTAATTAATTAACCATGAAAGCTTTAATTAAGCGACGATTTCCAGTCTCTTCGTAATTACATCAACAATAATAACCGTTAGAACGATGTTGAACGTTACCTTTACCACGATTGTTACGATAAAAGAGCAGCAGACTGTCAAGAGAGCGAGAGTAAGAGGAAAGGGGAGGAGAGAAAGAGAGAGAGAGAGACTTGCAAGGGTTGCGAATGACGAAGCAGCAGCACTTTGAAAAATCACCGTTAAAAATAAAAAGTCTCGAGACCGACGATGGGTCACGTTTTCCCTAGGGAACTCCGAACAGACGTTTTTTCCCTGAATTTTGCTTCATCCCTGTATGGGAGCTTTTTCTGTTTCCCTTTATACCTTTTCCTCCGACGGTCGAGTCTACCTCGTCTTCAACACACAGACACACAAAACGTGTGCGTCTGGCTGGAGCATTTTCTCTGCTCCAGTATTTTTCTTCTCTCACAGGCCAACGATCGTCGGCGCGTTGGGCTTGCATCTCTCGTCACAACCGGATGAAAGCAACGGAAGCGTAAAGGCACACGATTCCTAAACACACATACGCACACAAACGGTGGCACACAATTTCGTAGGAATCCTTGGCGCCGAGACGAAACACGAAAAAAAAAAACAAAAAAAACAAAAAAGGGTAGACGCGTTTTCCAACCAAACGGAGAAACAATATTTGCTACACGCGAAACAAATCGAAGTGACAGGGGGAAAAAAAGAATGGATAAAAGGGTGGGAGAAAACGACCGGGAAAAGATACACGGAGTGCACCAAAGGAGAATCGAACCGAGCCATTTTTCATATACAAACGTTATGCGACCCAAAGTACTCGTATAAAAATTTATCCAACCCCTGAGGCCGAGGGAACACCGAACTTATTCACTGTCTGACCATACACGGACTTTTCCACTCGAGCCTTCAGATAAATCGAAATTACACTCATAATTTTTTTTTTTTCATGGAGTTCAGTTATAGAATAATTGTTTATTAGGACTGATTGTTCATTTGGGACGCCTGGTCGATATATACTTTCATTTTATTCAGCGTAAATTTCAGAATTATTTGAATTGAAAAAAAAAAACAATCGTTAAATTCTTTTGGCTTTCTTATTTATTTTGCCAATTTCGTGTTTTTATCGCTACAAATTGAATAAAAAGATATCGACTTTCATTCATTAAAAATTTAATAAAGGAAATAGATTTTTAATTTAAAAAAATGGAATTAAAAAAAATTTTTTTATGAAGAAAATTTTGATTTTAAATATATTTTTATTTAATTGTTTTTTTTTTCCTACAGCGTACAAATTTCGAGCCAAAATTTTGCCGCGTAGTGAGCACGAGGAGAGTTTGAAAAATGAATGTCTCGATAACGTCTTCTTGTTGTTGTTAGTTTTTTTTTTTTCTTCTTTTTGTTGTACCTTGAACGATAAATCCTCAGCGACACAAAGAAATTCGCGGGGGTCGAGGTGACGTCGACGACAAATGCTCGTAGTTGTTCCAAGAAGATTTGTCTTACCTGCAACAGACAAGAGAGGGAATATGAAAGGAAAAGAGTAAAAAAAAAAAAAAAAACAAGAGAGAAGACACGAGAACGAGATAAGTTCCATTAGTTTCGTCGAGAAACGAGCTCGGGCTTAAGAATATTTTTTCGATATTGTTCGCACAACTGCGACCCAGATTTTCACCTGCATCGAAAAATAACTGAAAAAACTCGAAGTTGTACTAATGAATAGTCGGGTCCTTCCAAAAAAAACTGGGAATTGAAGATTGACTACTAAATAGTGAAAATAAAAAAGAAAATGGAACCTTGAATTAAAAAAAAATATATATATTGATCGATAGTGTAAGAGAGTTTCGACTGTATCAGAAGACGTTCGAAGTGTCAGAGAACTGAAAGACGTGAAGAACGATCTCGACGGAGCCGACGAAGTCGTTCCACTCAACCGCTTGGAATGAAATTTATCGTGTGTATGCAGGACACTTGCTTTAAGAGGAACATGCAGAGGATAGTTACCGTAAGCTGAAGCAGGGAAAAATGCCCAAAAGATATTCTAAACAAGTTTTTTGCATTTTCCCAGTCTAATTTTGTACTTTCGACAAAAACTCGGGCATATTCGTAATCAGGAGAAAATTTCTGATTAAATACACCCTTGTAATACTTAAAAAACGGAAAAAAAAATTTTTCGACCTCCCGGGCCCACTTTGCCAGAATCTCAAAAATCACGATATTTCAAAAGGTCGTAGAATGACCTTCTCTTGGGCTATGGGGATACATTTGGGGGGTTTGGAAAAG
>JAPYZI010003000.1:0-20256 GCA_030523105.1 Ophioninae sp. A BG-2022a | reverse complement strand
CGTGTTCAGGGGATCAAATTACATCGTAAAGGACCTATAAAAAAAATATTAAAAATCAAAAATTTTTTTCGATTTTTGGGCAAAATACATTTTTTTACTTAATCGTCGATAACTTTTTTTCCTTTAGGATTTGGTACTCCTCTTTGAGCTCAATCTCTTCGTTATGATTTTCTCTTCAAAATGCTTTTTTAATCATTAAAATCTGATGGTTTTTCGATTTTTTGCAGAATTTTAAAGTTGGACCATCGATTTTTGCAAATTTTTCCATTTTAGCGATTTTTCAAGTGGCTTTTCCGGGGAAACTATTAGAGATATCGATACGAATCCAACGCCATTATTTAAGTTAGGCAAAAACCTTTTCCAAACCCACCCAATGAATCTCTGTAGCGCATAAGAAGCTCACTTTACGACCTTTTGAAATATCGTGATTTTCGTGATTCCGGGAAAGTGGCCGGGGGAGGTCGAAATTTTTTTTTCCGTTTTTAACCTTTTAATAGGGTCTATTTCATCGGAATTTTTGTGCTGATTACGAAAATGCCCGAGTTTTTGCCGAAAGTGCAAAATTAGGCTAGGAAATGTTCGAAATTATTATTAAAGTATTTTCAATATTGAATTATTAATTATAAATATATACATTTTATTTATATAATTTTAAGCAATATAATATATACATACTATCACCGTATTTGACTGTCAGTTCAAATTCGATCGTAAAAATAATCTAAAATATAGAGGTAGAATTGGTCTTTCCATGGTCTCAAGTTCACAGCTAAGGTGAAGGGAGCAGCAATAAGAGCGTTCGTTCCAATAGCGGTCGACGCAGTGCTATATAGTAACACTATACTATGTATACTTAAATACTACATTCATATTTCTCATTATACATCCACTCTCTCTCACACTCACACACATTCCGTATTTACATTATACGCTTCAGTGAAAAAAGCGTGGCTTTGTGTACAGCATACGGTCGCGCTTTCTCTCAGGCAACCGAGAGCATGCGGTCGAGCAGTTCAAGGAGTGAAAACAAAACACGCGCTCGTTGTAAGCACGTGGGACAGTCAATCAGTATACGAGTGGTTTCTACCATTGACTTCATTGGATCGTTATTTCTGTTTTTTACGTCGCTCTTCAACACTGTCGTGATGAGTTTGTTTGGGTTTTAGAAATCTTAACGTTGGAATCAATACAAAACCGTTGAACGTTGAAATATTTCGTTTCGATCGTCAAAAAGAAAAAAACTTGAAAGCTGACGCCTATTCTAAGAATGATGGTCCTTTCGAAGCGTCCACTTATATAAGTTCTCCAAGAAGTTGTCAGATTTCCAATAACTTCTTGCGCGGCCATAAAAAGTCCCCGATTTACTTTCAAAAGTTGGGAAAACAAGTTCTCGAAACTTGCGTGGTTTTGACCGCGCTCGTGCGTTGCCTGCCGCGACGCGGGAAGGAGCATCGCGTTCACGATTGAGCACCGCTGGCGAGCGATAACAACGAAAATGGCGGTTCAACGGGTGGCCCAAGCGACGCATGACGAATCGACATACTAAACTATGATGTTTACGAATTACATAGCGTTGAAGAATCAACGAACGATCATTTGAATCACACACTCCTCGGCGAGCCGACATGGCGCACGCGAAAATCGAAGATTCCGAGAAATCGGAAGCAAATCTGAAAGAACAGGAGAAAGACGCTGACGAAAAGGAAGGTATGTGTGCAATGTTTTTTCTTTGCAATCCTCTGTCCGATTATTTTTTTGTTTGTATCGTTGATCAATGTCTCAAGATTGTGAAAACCAGTTGTCATATTTCGGTATCGACCTATTTATTAAAATCATCAATTCAAATTTGTGCGACAATGTTTTGTTTACGTCAGTGTTTGCAATCCGTCAATTATCGCAATCACTTTTACAGCTGATATCAAATGCCAATATTAAGTCACAATTTCTTAATTGCACCAATATTTAGAATGTATCATCCTATTCTTCATCATGCCCTGGCGAAGTTTGTCTATCATCCACCAATTATGCAGTGATCTCTAACAATCTTAATACTATTGACAGTCCGTCACTTGAACCCTTGCAGGAGATTAATTATCCCAATAGTATCGATGGCCCGTCATTCGTACTAAGATTATCCTATCAAATTTTCCAATCTTGCCTTCTTTACCCATCAGGGATGTCAACAAATGTCTATAACTTGGACAAGCATGAAATAATGTTTTACCGTGACTTTAGGTGCTTTGATGACGCTGGAATGCGCCGTATGCCTTCAACCCTGCATCCATCCGGCACGCTTGCCATGCAGCCACATTTTTTGCTACCTCTGTGTTAAGGGTGTCGCTAATCAGAGCAAAAGATGTCCCATGTGTCGGCAGGAAATTCCAGCCGATTTCGTCGAGCATCCTCAGCTTGTCGAGGTTGAGGAAGATTTCAAACCCACTGCCGCCGAAGAGGAATATCAATGGTTCTACGAGGGCAGAAACGGTAACGAATACTTGCTTCATACTCCGTAATTCTTTGAGACGTAAGATCAATGTAACGTTGAGGGATAATACCGCTGATGAAAAACTGATAAGGAAACTGGCAAATTAACTTGTAAATAATGAGTATTATTTATTGCCATTTAAATTATTGAAACTGTGATGTCAACTTCCTCACTCAATTGCACCATTGCCATATCATTTTCCACATGGAGTTACTTCCTTTAGATTAATGTCGATAGAAGAAGTAAGATAATCCTGAAAATCTTTGCTCGTACTTCCCCAAACTGAGTTGGGCAGTTATACAGAGATAATGAGTTGGGATCGGTCAAACATCGAAACGATCAGTATAGAAATTTTCCATGCATTTTTACACGAACGTTTTCGTCTTCCCACTCGAAATTGCCCAACTTTGTTGTTCAGAAAACAAAGTTTCTCCCTGCCCTTCCCTCGAATCCGATGAAAAAAGGCGAACGGATCAAAATTTTGATTGAAGCCCTCGTCGTCCCTCAGGTTGGTGGAAGTACGATCAAAGGACCAACAACGACTTGGAGGAGGCATACAATATGGGCGATACATCCTGCGATATATTAGTTTGCGGTGAACTCTACATGGTTGACTTTAAGGAAAAAGTACAATACAGAAAGTATCAGCCGCGTTACAAGCGCAATATTAAGCGTGACCTTAAAAAGGCTCAGTGCAAAGGAGTAGCGGGTGTAAAATGAACGGACTATCGAGACTCGATCCAATCTCGTTATTTTCCCTACCTCTTTTTTTTTTACTTTTCTTTCGCATGACGTGCGTTGCCGTTGACAGGCGCGAGCCATATTTCTGCACGGATGTTTTACGTGACAAAGATACTACGAAGTTTGGTACAAATTTGACCTTACACGCGTTCGGTCTATACTATTATATACGCAAGAATACAAACACAAACATATATACATATATATCAATAATTATCAAATAAAGTATTGGCGAGAACCAACGGAATGACATTTTGTTTTGCCCGTTCTACGTTTAACGAAACCAAAACCGTGTCCCTGGAACGGGTGGCAGTTTTGAAGTTTTCTTACCTTGTATCTTCCCTATTTCTGAAAGTAAAAAATTATAGAATCCTTTCTCCATAAACACAAACGTGATTTTTTTTCGAGCAATGAAAAAGGTCGTTCCTGGCGGATATCAGATAATTTTTACTGCGATGTGCCACAAACGAAAAGGTACCCTCTTTCCCTTCGTTTTTCCTTAATGTGTCTTCAACGATCCCAACCGTTTTACGACTATCACGTGTTTGCCGTTTTTTTTTTGCAGGCTGGTGGCAATACGATCAGCGGACTAGCCACGAACTCGAGACAGCCTACAAGCAGGGAAAGAGAACCTGCGAACTACTCATAGCTGGCTTTTTGTACATCGCTGATTTTGGGTCGATGCTTCAACTGCGCCGAAACGATCCGTCCAGACACCGCAGAATCAAAAGAGATTTGTACAACGTGCCGAAAAAGGGGGTTGCCGGACTTAGGCTAAATGCCCAGCAACAGCAGGATGAGGACATTCAAATCGTCAGGGAAATACGAGGAGCTGAGAGACCCTCGAGTCCCGCGAGCGATACACAGGGTAGGTGGAGTGTAATTATGGAGTTTTTTTTATTGATTTATTGGTATTCCATTTTACATGCCTGAAAAAGGTCACTGACGTTCATTTGGAGTCGCAAGGATTTTTCAATACAATATGTAGGATTATGATGGCAATTTTATGAACGTTTTTGCCATGAAAATGTCTTATTTATTCATTTTTACGTTAAAAATTGGCAAACAAATTTTCTAACATTCAAATAATCAATAAATTATCTAAAAAATAATAATACTATCTGTCTGCCTCCGGTTTTTTCGTTTTGAATAACGAATCTATTTTTGGATAATCGTTTTAAGAATCCCACTTTCCCTTTGCCTCTACAGTCTCAAAAAACAGTTTTAAAAAATCATCATAGTCCACCGAAAACACAATTTCGAGTTACCACCAAATAAACAATTATTAATTTCATCGTGGCTCTTTACACCCGCGATTAATTGCAGCCCCAAGGATACAGCGGAAAAGCGAGAATTATTCAAGACAATTTTCAACGAATGATTCAAAGGTACCGGCGACGGGACGAATACACCGGTGCCCCCGAGCAACACACCGCAAACTCCGGCAGGTGGCAACGCGAGCGGCGACGCGACTCCTCTCACCGACCGAAACGATCCGCGCTCGGATTCGCTTCACCAGGTCCTCGAACAAATGCGCTCGTTGATGTTAACGGACGAAATTCTTCGCGATTCCCACTTCGGCTTGAACAGCGATAACGAAGAGGCCGACGAGAGTATCGACGATCGATCCTTCTCCGACAATTCAACATTGTTGTGGGCGCCAAATGCGTCTTACTCCTCTGGTGAGGATAACGACTAGGAAATTTGTGCGCCCCAGTGTTGCATCTCCGTAAAGTGATCCAGCGGGTGATAAAAATAGTACGAGACATAAATTCGATTCGTCCTGGTGGATATGGATTTTTTCCTTTTTCTACACGGATGAATTGTCAAATCAAAGCGAATTCTACGAAAGACAACATCAATTCAGTGTCTGCCTGAATCTTCAACGATTATTGATCCGCTAATAATTCTGAGTGTGCGGATTGTGGGGCGGAGAAATTCAAAAATATTTTCTCGTGATATTTGCATCGTTGGGTTGCAATGAAATCTCCCTTTTCATACATTCATTTTCTTAATGCTACCGCGTAAAGTATATTTTTTCGCAGATTTCGTGTGTCTCTGAATAAGGGTTTAAAAGAAACGGGGTTTTCATAGCTAAAATCTTCAAAAGCAAGAGTAAGATTCTCGGTTGCATCTCACGATACGAAATACGATGCTCATTTTCGTTTCTTTTTTTTTTTCGTTGCTACGTTCGCATCGACTGTACGTGCACGTGTGTGTATATTTCTGACGAGCCCGGATAATTCATTCGTCGCGTCTCGAAAACATCGTGTGTGCAATTGAAAAGACGAAAGAGAAAAAAGAAAAACAAATGTTCCGAACGGAGTCGCCAGATTGTGGATACGAATCGTGGCAATTCTAGTGCAAAGTATTATTACGAAAAGAAAGTAAAAGTATTTAACGCGAACTTTATTCTGTATTACTTAATAATAAAGAGGCTAATATGAAAATGTTAGATGGTTGTATGATTCATGTCCCGACGCTGTCGCGCAAGAAGACACGTGCAAGCAGATATATCCAAGTTTTCCTAACCGGAAGTGAGTTTTCAGGGTCAATATTTCCCGGCGATTCACTTTGCAACGAACAATTGATAACCGTATTACGTTAAACTTGATTCCTCGCTTCGTTCCGAACAGCGGATTTTCCTGCTAGTTCCGCATAAGGCTTCGTTGTATGTGGGTGCATACGTACAGACACGCATACACGAAAGTGAAAATACCGTTACGCGTTTTTTATATATAGAAATACCTCTGCGACCGCGATTCGCGCAAGTCCCCCCTCACCGCTGTCTCAGAGCTCACAACATAAACACACTCGTAAGCATTTATTCTTCTCGAAGACTCGCTTTCTCTCCAAACAAAAGAAACAAACTGAAGGGACGGGGAAGGGGGGCGAGAACGTTGTACTCTTATCTTTTCGCGGCCACTTGACTCCGAAAGATTGTATCTGTATGTAAGATCGAGCGCAAATTTTGCCGGTTGTGTGCCAAAGCTATAATACGAGACGAAAAAAGGAGGAAAAAATAATAAAAGAGAGGAGGTAAGTGAACATTGTTGAAGCAAAAAACTCGAACGTGGTAATCGTGTCGTGGGCTGCAAGAATAACGTACGCGTACAGGAAAGCTTTATTCCGATCGCTTAGATCTTAGTTGCGGTTTTGGCCGCCAGGTGAACGGTCGAAGCGCTGTGGGCCTGTGAGCGCTCGTGAGCTCGTTCAGTCATTGCTGAACGTTCGTAGAGGACGTATCGTCCGGGGGCGCGTGTGTACACGGGAGGCCGCGAAGCGAAACAAAAAGAAGAACGCGGGTGACGGAAAGAACGAGTGTTCACGGAGGGCTTAACAACGAGTATAATTTCACGTGGGAGGAAAGAAAATTCGCGTCGTTCGTGCGAACACGCGTCGACGCAAAAATGACGAGTCCGACGTTAAACGCGGACTTGAATTTATTCGTGACTTATATGGACGCGGACGGACCATTTTTGCGGGTATGGGGGCAAATAAACAAAGATGAGGTTAGCATCGTCGAGAGATTGATCCACGCGTTGACCGGTCAATTTGAGAAAGGCCTCGGCTCTCTGGTGCCACAGAAACGCCCAATTTGGCCAAGTCTGATATGCTGTGCGATGTACGAGAACACCTATAGTCGGGTCAAAATATTAGGCCCGGAGAACGGCGGCTATCGCGTACAATTCATCGATTATGGTAACAGTGAAACTCTACAACCGTGTGACATTCGCCTACTCGATGGCATACCTGAAGCCGCTGATCTCCTGAGAATACCGCCTCTCGCTGTGGATTTCGTCGTCGCCGATGTTTTGCCCAGATCCCACACTTGGGAGGGACACGTACTTGGCAACATTCTCAGGAATATTCGTTATCGCGAATATCCTGCTAAAGTCGTTGGCATACTCGGCAAATTTCGACTTGTTCGCGTGGTCTTCGGCAATCGCAACTTCGCTGATGTACTTGTAGAACAGAACTTTGGTGTTCGTGCTACGACCGAAGAATTTCTCAGGTGAACTTTCCACTATGGAATGGTCGAACGATATCTCATGATTCTGAGAGATCTAGGAACCCAGGTTGTTGTCCTCGAATCCATACCTATGGGTCTGGGAAACTTACAGCCTACCCATTTATTGTTCTATTTGGAAATATCATTATACCGTACAATGTGCAGTGTTGATTGATTCATTAATTGTATATGGTTAATTCCTTGCCTGCACATCCCCTTATCAGCTAAATTTATCATTCAAGTCACTGTTTTCGCTTAAAAAAATGTAAAAAACCAAAGCATTGAAAAGAAAGTGTTACTTGTTAGCAAATTAGAGCTACGCTGACCGACGTTTCCTACCATTTTTGGATTCTGGGATGCAGTGGACTGGTGGTCACGCTTCACCTCGTTGTTATACGGAATATATTTGTGTTGAGTAGCTGGTTACTGGAAGTTCTGTTCAGTTGTAGATGAATATTCAAGTTCGATATCACAAACTCTGACAGAGCACCAGAGATTTTCTATCCTTGAAACTGCAGAAAGAATATATTGATCACAAGGACAGTCTACTGATAGTATGAAATATATGAATGTCGGCTTCAAAGATTTATTATTTATATAACATTAACGGAGATGTAGATGATTGCTTCAGAAATGTATTATTCCTATTCTTATAAGTTCTTGATTTCTTTGGTTTAAAGAAATAAAATTATTGTACAATTTCAGAGCTCACTCCTGTGCACACCAGTCTCAAATGATGGCAGTGCCCAAGCCTGTAATGCGGATTCCAGTGCAGGGTCAATCGCCTCATGGTCAAGTGCCGTTGTGCGACAATCCTACTACCAAGTATCCGGCGATAGAGCCTCTCAGAGTGCCACGGGCCCAGTATAATACGGAGAACTGGCGGGTGCAGCAGACTGGTATGGGTCATCATCAACATCAGAAGATGCAGCAATCTCCGTCACTGCAGGTTGACGATGCGGGTGTTTTTCGATCGCGAATCTTGGAGATCGGTTCAAAGCACGAAGTGTCAGTGTCTTATGTAGAAGATGGTCCATTGATGTTTTCGGTCCAAGTAAAGAGTACCTTCGAGGAGCTGAGCAATCTCATGTTGCACATCAACCAGATGCACTCGCCTCAGCCATTGGTCGAGCCACCGGTCATCGGTACGGTATGTCTGGGACGTTACACCGTTGACAAGAGACTCCTTCGGGCCGTAGTCATGCAAGTTCGTGAACACGACTGCAAACTTCATTATGTCGATTACGGTCACGTGGAGATATTGCCCTACAGCGATATCTATCAACTGCCAAGGCAGTACATTAATCCTCGTGTATTGTCGATAAGACTGACAATGAGTAACGTCAACGAGTTACGAATCAACGACAAAATGAAGGATTACTTCAAACGTTACGTGGTGGGAAAAACGTTCTTGCTACACGTGAGACCATCCGAAGGCTCACCGCTCATACAGTATGGCGATCTCTATGAGAATGGTATCAACGTAAAGGACATCCTACGATCCGCATTTGAGGATGCGATCGGAGCATGGTCCCCGCCGAAACAACTGTTACCCGAGTCCAGGGAATTCGTCAAGGTCGTCGACATGAATTCAGCTGTCATTTACGTCCAACTAGACAGCGAGGCACGACCCTTCGAATCACTCGTTGCTTATATCGGAAAGCACGTGACTACTGCGCCACCCTTGAAACCTTCTCAGCTCACCAAGGGGCTTCAGTGTCTCGCTCTTTCCAGCAGACATCGCCAATGGTACTATCGTCATAACTCCTTGGCTGCAAAACCCAATATTAACAGAGCTTCCATTCACTATTTAACTATGTAACAATCACTGATCCCGCCAATCAACTTCAACTTCTGACTTTCTTCCCCAAAGCGATCGTGACAACCCCAAGACCACCAGTGACCTTCGGGTCCCTGTTTTCATCAAGCCATTTGACAATTTCGTGTTTTACGTAAATAGGTACCGAGCGGAAATCATGAACGTGTCGGGTGACAACGCGCGTGTATTCTACGTCGATTACGGAAAGGAAGAAACGATAGATACGAGCTCTTTACGTGCGATAAGGGACAACGCTCTAACGAAAGTTCGCGCTCAGGCGATACGTTGCATTCTGAACGATTACGACAAGGAGATTACGTCGGAGGAGCTCTACACCAGTTTGAGGACCGAGCTATTGTCAAAAGTGGTGGCTATGATAGTTTCTCAGGTGACAACGGCTGGTCTCGTCGTTAATCTTTACGACGCGAATATCGATCCTCTCGTGGGTGTGATACAAAAGTTGAAGCGAGCCAGCATCGCCAATGGTAATCTCGAGACGAAAAACGAAAACAATTACAACGACAAGTCCAACAATTCTACGCATTCCAATCTCAATCGAAGGTAAATCATTGGCACACGTAACTTCATTTTGATTCTGTACTTTTTCTATTTATTTCTTAAAACTCCTCGTCGTGATAAACATGAGTGCGTTGATACAGGTCCAACGTTAAAAAGCAATCTACAGTGGGTCAACAACAAAAATCTAAAATCCAAAACGTAAACGCTGCACGGTAAAGTTTTCGTACGATATATCTTTATACACATTTGAAGCTGGTAATTTAGTACGGGATGGAGCACAGTCCGCCAATAACTTTTCTGTTCGAAACACCCTCCACTTGCTTTTCGTGGCCGATTAAACGTTGCGCTCTATTAAACGTCGACAGGTTGCAAAACGCTACGACGTATTAACGCTTCATCCGTTTGCGGAAGTTGATGCGATCATTTTGTTTTCCGTGCTTTTTTTTCACGAAAATTCGATTGAAGTTACAGAACAGTGAGAGCAGTGCCGGATTAGCCATGTAGAAGGAGTAACAAAAGCTACAGCCTCCACGTCTCTGGAGGAAGAAATTACTTTTTAAATGTTCCACCTGTTGAACTCGTGGATCTCGAAATTTTTGTTGAAATACCCCTTTTAACCCTTTAAGGGACGATTTTGTTCGAAAAACAGAAAAACGTAATTCCGTAATTAGAGCCAATAGGCTGAAAAGGCATTTCAATGGTTTTTACTGAAAAAAATGACGAAACTCCCATAAAAAAAAGGTATAAGCGATTTTACGTCCTTGAAATTTCTTTTTTTAAAGAGATCGAAATCCGTCATTCTTAATTTCTAATTTTAAGACAGAAATCGAAGTTTTGTGCATGCGACTTAAAAATTCTTAAAGTTTCATACACCCTTGTGTAGTTTATGTAAACTTGTAAAGAAAATATTTTCTAAAATCTGTTTTTAGTGAGCGTTCACGTCACAAATGAAGGTCACTTTACTGGCCAAATTTTATGTGATTGCTTTCAGAGGTTTGAGTTCGGAGTTGATAAGTTAATCAATCAGGAATCTTTTTTATTACATATACAAACAATTAAATAATTTCCGATGAAATAATATATCAAACGAAATTACATTCGATATCAAAGAGTTTGAGTAACTTCACTTTAATGAATATTGAACGTCATTTACTCGGAAGAATTGGTTTGACTCGTGTTATCTCGAAATTCACCCACATTTAATCGCGAAGAGTTTTTAAAAGTGTTATTTAGTTGTACATATGAAATCAAGCCAAAGGCTTCTTGATGAAGCTACAGATCCCGCACTGGCTTAATTCGGCACTGGTTAAATCTCTGACAATTCCGACGCAGTCGGGTTCAGAAATTCTTGATAGAGCGAGATTGAAGGCAATAGTTATCACGATCAAATGCCTATCCAGACAACGTGATAACGATGGTGTCGTGTCCTGAAGCTTGGTGGTGGAAGACTTTTTTGTTCGTCACTGCAATCACTTTTTCCCTACCGATCGGCATTACTCCTATCACTGTAGATTTATTGGCGAATAACGAGGCTCGTAAACTACTGCAATTCGCTTACGATAATTAAGCTCGCTCGTTCAGCGGTTTTAAGGTATTACACGCCCAGTAGATAGTGAATAATGGATTCCCCACTCTGCAATGTGCAAAATATTCAAACGGTCTCCGTTTCAATTGTTGTCGACTTTAAGAAACTTACTACGGTCGAACGTAAGCTATAAAATGTATTTGGTCATTACAAATCATTTTATATCTCACGATCGACCGTACATTTATTAGTGATTAATTCTCGCATGAATTTCGAAAATGTTATCCCGACCATTTCGTCGAATATCATCCTCGAAATCTCTGGAACACGTTTCGCTTTTTGTGTCAATATTCATCCAAGCGAGAAATATGTATACGGCAAGCCGAACAGCTGATAATTCAGTTTATTTTCGCACCCGTGCTTTTGTGCATTATTAATAAGACACTAAAGAAATTCAGCGGTGCTCTAATAGCGAAGTACGTGCTCGTACTATCTTAATGGGATTGTCGCCTTTCGTATCACACCATAACGCTGCGAAATTTGAAGTCGTCAATGAGCGAAAAGAAAATCAACAAAAAATCTCAAGTAACGATCGTCTATTTTTTCTTTTTCAGTGACGTTCAGACGACCAAATGGAATCATTTTTCGGCGGTTCCGAAATTTTTGGACCGGAACAATTCGACGGAGACAGGAAAGTCGAACAATTATAGAAACGAGGATAACGAGCAGAGACGACACGATAATCGGGACAATCGTTATCAGACACGTGACAAGGAATGGTCCCCGAATCAACCACAAAACGACAAATTTTCACGCATTGACACTAAGAATGAACGTTCGCCCAGGGAGCCAACCAAATACGATAGAAACGATAAATTCGATCGCTCCTCGGATGCAAACGCGAATATACGATCCGCTAGAGACAACCGCGATCGCGGTGGGCGCGGTACGTTCGCGAATCCTCGCTCTTATAATTCTGGTAATAATTGGCGAAACGAAAGAAACAGCAGCGCTGAAAAAACCTGGAGCGACAAGGACTCTGATACTTCATCGAGAGGCAGTGGACGTGGCGGTCGAAGAGGAAGACGAGGCAGTGGCGGCAGAAGCCAAGCCCCTAGAATACCGAATACTCGCGACAGCGACGGTGAAAACGAGCGAGCCAATTTCAAGAACGCGAAAATAAACGGCGCTTCACCAAGAATCAGAGACAGCAAACGAGACTTTGGTGATAAAAATGAGGTACAATGAGACATCGATTTTATACGAAAACCCCAAAAGCGAACCCAAACAATGATTTTTATGTTGAAGATGAACGCTTATTTACCCTCGAAACGAATTATTCGTTAATTTATTTTAAACAAGAAAAGGGATTTTGCGTTAAAATCAATTCTGATGGCAATAACTAGTTCGGTTCGCATTCAAATTGTACGGATACAATCGATTAGTATTTAACTTAAAAAAAAATGTATTGAGAAGGATTTTCATTGCTTATGCAACGCTGTTTTCAGACGAAGCTGACCGACGCAAGAACGTCGAAGATGACTTCCGGACCGAGAACTATTAGTATACCAAAGCCCAATATCACGGTTGGCGCGGTGAAGAATTGCGAGCTCGTCTACAGGAAGGATCCGTGCTATTTTCACGTTCATCTCAGCCCAGATAATGTCGAACTCGATCCCGTGATGGCAAAGATCGACGCGACTTACGAGAACGGCGGAAAGATCCTCGACCGTGCTTCGATCAAGCAAGGCATAGATTGCGTAGCTCAATACTCCGAGGATTCGAGATGGTACCGCGCCAGCATTCAGTCGGTCGAGGCGCATGGAGCGACTGTGCGTTTCGTCGATTACGGAAACGTCGAAACTGTTCGGTTCGACAAGATCAAAGAGCTGGAGGCCGATTGCGCAAAACTATCAGCACAGGCGATAGCCTGCAAACTATTGGCTGTTAACAAAACTACCTGGAGTATTGAAGAAATCGATCGATTCGATGAACTCACCGTAAACAAATGTCTCGAGGCCGAATTCGTCGCGACGAGCGACAACGTTTTCGAGATTCTGCTTCGCGAAACGATCGATGGAAATCCCACCACTAATTACATCAACGAGGAATTCAGCGAGGGAGCTGATCTCGCGCAGGCGAAGAACAACGCCCGCTCAAAAGGACGTCAACGACCGGGACAAACACTCGTTTCCATCGATTACGCACCGATCGATCAAAAATGGCTCGTCGAAGATTGCAGTCCTGGAAACAGGGACGATGTCATTATCACGTGGTTCACGAATCCCGAGTCATTCTACTGCCAGACACTAGCCACAAAGAACGAGTTCAGGGCTATGATGAACGAGATACAACAAGTTTACGCTAATAGACAACCCGTCAATGAGCCACTTCAGGTTAATTCAGATTTTTGGAGATGATTGAAGTAATAATCCCCTTTAATGAACTTTTATTGGGCGTTTAAGAAAGTAATGCATCTGTAAAGAAGTACTTAAGCAAGTTTGAAACAGCTAAATTCTAAACAAGTTCCCGTCAATCAAACATGATGTTGTTTCCCCTTGAGAAATTGAACATTCCTGTCAACTCCTCGTTCAGATGTACATTTCCAAAATACAATTCCAAAACACAATGACAATTATTATTTTCAGGTCGGCTCCGCGGTGATGGCCGTCTTTTCTGAGGACGGGGCAATCTACCGCGCCGAGGTTCTCGCCCTGAACAAAGAACGTGGCAACATCGTGCGCTATATCGATTTCGGTAACACCGCAATGGTTGAGAATCGCAACACGTACCGAGTCGAGAAAAAATTCACGAAGATGCCCAAGCAAGCGGTCGCGTGTTCGTTGAAAAATATTGTACCGGCCAACGGAACGAGCTGGACGAAATCGAATCAACAAGAGATCGAGAAGTGCTTCGAGTCTGAGAATCTCGAGTGCACTTTCCACGAATTCAAGGATGGGAAATACATAGTATCCTTGAAAAACGAGAACGCGGATGTTGCCGGATTGTTGGTTGAAAAATCACTCGCTTCGTTCGCCGTTTCGGCCCACGTCAACGCAGAAAAAAATGGTATTTCCACTAGAGATTTCCTTTAGTAATATTTCACCTCCGGAATAGTTGCGTTAGAATAACTTCCGTCTTCGGTGTCTTTTGCAAGCGGCAGTATAATATTTTTTGTTCGTCGTGTCCCAATAAATTGATATATCCAACGATTTTTTTTTGACGTCTACAAGAGCTAATCATAAAGTACCTTTTTTTCAGAAGTCGAAGCCGTGTCTGATATTCCGATCGAGGAACTTCCGAGATTCGACATAAGTCTACTGGCTGGACAGGTGTTGCGCGTCAAAGTATCAAACGTAGCTAGCGCCGCGAAATTCTACATTCAATTGCCGACCGTGACCGCAACTGAAACAGCAATCGACGCATACATGGCTCAGAACGATTCGAACGTAAGCAAAACGCATTTTCATATGGTGGATTGTAATGTGCTCGCTGTTTGTTCTTTCATTTTACAGATTACAGGTATATGGTTTGCGTTTTCCCTGCAATGCCTTCTGAAAGCGAGAAAGAGAGAGAGAGAGGGAGAGCGAGGCAAACAGAGTGCGAAAGTGTGTCAGACAATTAAATAAATCAAACAATAGCATGTTGTTCGATGGAATCCTAATGTGTGGACCCGAATCTGTGGAGGTAGTCCCCTAGGCTGGTAACAATTACTACTCCGCTAATAACGACTCTCACAACTCGTAATCGATCATGATCGTCCCGTTAATCCTCGAAGTAACGTTGCATCGCACGACGTATGGTATCGACTGATTAATTCATTAATTGAGTGTGGCTAATTTTATTCCCTCGCAAATATTATCCGTCAGCTAGAGACTCCTCACGTTATTGTCGAATGCGCTAGTCCTATGGTCGTTTTCACAAACTTATTAAGAACAAGAAAAAATGAAAAGAAAAATCTAACCCATTGGCAAATTGGAGCTCCGCTAACAACATTTTCTACGATTTTGTACGCGGCAACGGTCACCGGTGTTTGATCCCGTTGCTGCGTAAAACGCGATTTTTATTTTCTTCGACCTGGTCACTGAAGACCTGGAGAAAAATGTGTTGCATGAACATCGGACCGCTCGAATATTTGCTTTCGAGGAAAGCACAAATCGTATTTTTGTTAACAAAATCGTAGATGATTCCTGAGTTCTTCCATACAGTGAACCTTTTTTTCCTCTCGTCCGCACGCGATATCCTCGCCGAAGGTGACAGGAAAAAACCAGTTTTTGGGCTGTGCTCGTTGTATACCGATAGCCTTTTGGCTTTTGCAAAAGAGACGACAAATAAAATACGAACGAAATCTAAGGATTAGTGTTGCCAATGTCAGGTGATGCCAAGACTCTCGTACCGTGAGGTGTGTCTCGGCGCGGGTTGTCTCGTTAATACGGACGAGGGATGGAGACGAGCCGTAGTCGTAAACTGTTCAGGCACTACGGGATTTCACGTGAGGCTCATTGATACAGGAGCCAATGACGAGATACCTTTGAACTGCGTGAGTGTTTGCCACGGGAACGTTACGTAAACGCAACGAATTTAAAAAAAAAAACATCACTCGATATTAATACTACTTTAGTCCCCGTAACGCAATATATCAGTATATTTCTTGTAGAAAAAATCAACCCTTGCAAACTATATCAAGTATGAAAAAGAATTCATGCCAAATTTGAGTTCATAGGCATTGGGACAATTTTACTTTTAATCAAACGGAAAATATAAACAAATTCTGCGAAGTTTTTTTTAGCTTTAATTCGATTTTATTGTTTTTAATGAAAATTCATTTATTAATCCGAGTCTCTGCCGAAAATTTCGCCGGATTTGGTGTAATCTTTTGGTTTTAAACTATTACAAACATAAATTACAAATTTTTTCGATGAATTGAACGGTTAAAATTATCAAGTGCTTGTGTTCGACCGTGGGAATGCAAAATTGGCATAATTTTTTTTCAATACCAAATATTATTATTGGGAGGAGTGAGAATCGATTTTTCTCTGAACCTTCAACTGCCTGCAACGTAAAACCACTAATATACCATACAAACTGCGATCAACTAATGTTCGAAGGAATGCAATACCTCAGCCATCTTTTTACTATAGACCGGAGCGAGGTATTCGGAGCTGTCTTTCAAAATATCGTTTCCGGTTTAGATTATGAATTATACGACGCAGCAGCCGGCAATCGAGCAGATGGTGAAGCCGAAAATTTTTCACTATTAAAAAATCCACAACTACTGACATATTAACCTGGCCTAATCGAACGAACGAGTCTTTGGCTACCGCCTGAAGACTGTTCATTATTTCGTTCAAAGAAAAAATATTAAATATGTCCTTTCGATGATTTCATACAGATGCTCGCGCTGCCAGGGCCATTGTCAGTTATGCAGAATCAGGCTGTCGAGTGTTCCTTGAAGAATGCGAAATCCGACATCGTGTTGGACGAGAAATTGAGAGAGAAAATAGAAAATACGAACGTGATCGTCGCCGTTCAGGAAGTCGACAATAATAGGTAACTTTCAATATTCGCCATATTTTTCCATTATACCGAAATTAAACTCAACGATCATCGCTCTTACGCAGACTGATCGTAAAGCTGTACGACACGAGTGGAAAAAGCATTAAATTCACCGGAGACGAGGAAACCGAGGAGATTAGTCCGATATGCCCTATGCCGATACTCTACTCGACCCAAAAAGTTGTGGTTGCTCACGCGGAAAATTCATCGAGCGTATGGCTGAAGAGGACTTTGGATTTCAACGTGGACACGGAGTTGCTCAATCGACTGTACGAGCGTTATAGCGCATCCGATAAAGATGTTAGAAAGCTTTCGGACATTGTGCCTGGTACTCTTTGCGCTGCGAGAAGCGTCGACGAGAATTGGTATCGTTCGAGAATCATACGTGCAACGGAGCAGGGTGCAACCGTGCGATACATCGATTACGGGAACGACGAGGACATACCTTTGGAATATTTGCGAGTTCTTGATGAGGAATTCAACGCGCAAACGCAATTAGCGATCGAAGTTGCTCTGACGGTAACGCTGGGTGGCTCAGCGGAGACTCAATCGGCGATTCTCAAGTCTCACCTCCTCAACCAAGAGTTCACTGCGACGATGTACAACGTGCACAAAAAGTGGGTAGCGGAGTTGACCAACAAAGAAGGAAAAATCAGCGAAAAGCTGAGTGCTCTGGAGGCGATCGAGATATCGAGGAACCGCGACGTTCAAGCTGTCATACCGGAAATGGTTGTTGGTGGACGATACAAGGTTACGTGTCATCATGCGGATAGTCCAGCTTCGTTTTGGCTCCAGAGAAACGAAGAGGCAGCCGCGATCGAGCAGTTGCAGGAACGTTTGCAAATTGAAGCGAAGGAGTGTCCGACCTTGGAGGGAATACCCGAAGAGGAGACTCTCTGCTTGGCGATGTACTCGGTTGACGACCACTGGTACAGGGCTGAGGTGATAGTTGCAGATCCCGAAATAACGTCGGTTCGCTTCATCGATTACGGCAACACCGACGTTGTTTACACTAATCAGGGCAAAAGCAAGATAATCACTGATAGCCTGAAATCTATCAAGAGATACGCTATCAAGTGTCGTCTCGACGTGATTCCTTACGGTGCTGAGGATTGGACAAGCGCCGCGAACGTGTGGTTCGAGAGTGCCGTCGCCAATGCCGAGAACATGGAGGCTCTCGTGATCGCTGACAGTTCGCCAAGGCGAGTCGAACTCTTCGTCAATGGTGAGAGCCTCGTGGACGAGCTCGTGCGACGTAATTACGCTTCGCGTATTCACACCGAGGACGATCTGATCGAGGAGATAATCGAGCGCGACGTCGACCCGCGCGCCGCTTACGTCAGTCACGCCGTTTCGCCCAACGAGTTTTGGGTGCAACAGGAGAAGTACGTGGGTGATCTTGAGATACTAGCCGATCGTTTCATCGTTGCCGATATGTTCCCTAAACCAAGCGAAATCAAGGAGGGCCTCTTGTGCGTCGCTAAATTTCCCGAGGACGACGCTTGGTACAGAGCTCGCGTGATTTCGCACTCCGAATCGAGCAACACCGAGGTAATCTATATTGATTATGGGAACTCCGCAATATCGACGGAAATACGCGAGATACCGGAAGACGTGGCGATGCAACCGGCGTTTTCGAAGAAGTGTCGACTCGCGTTGCCCGAACACGTTGAACAATGGTCCGAGGAGGCTTGCGTTGAATTCGTGAGAATGGCAGCGGACGGGGCAACGATATTCCAATTGGACGTACTCGAGGAACTCGAGGATACGTCGGTCGTTCGTTTGACGCAAGACGGACGAGACATCGTAGAGATTCTCGGTGAGCTGTGCACGCCACGTTTGCCCGTCATCGAGGAGAGACTTCCACCTCTCGGCGAGGAAAACTCACCCAACGTGGTGGTCAGTCACGCCAATTCACCTGCCGATTTTTTCGTACAACCCGAGAGCTCTATCACCGAGCTCGAAGCCATGGTTGATCATCTCGTCGCTGCCGAGAGTTTTCTCCCTCTCGAACAACTCGAGGAGGGCATGATATGCGCCGCTAAATTCCCCGAGGATGATCAGTGGTACAGAGCGAAAATATTGTCCCACGGCGATGCCGGCACCGAAGTTCTATACATCGACTATGGAAATTCAGCGATCACCACCGAGCTCCGAGTGTTGCCGGAGGACATCGTCTGCCAACCGCCCCTCTCCATTGGCTGTTCGCTTCGCATGCCCGATAACGTCCAATCTTGGTCCCAGGAAGCTTGCGAGAAGTTCTTCGACCTCGTCAAAGAGGGAATTACGATGTTCGAGTACGAAATGATCGAGGACAAGGTACCGGCGGTTGTACGCCTCAGTATCGACGGTAAAGACATCGTTGAAATTCTCGCATCGCTCTGTGTCGAGCGTATCGAAGAAGCGGCGAGTCCCGAGAGAGATCAGATTCCGAGCAACGACGCGGAGTTCCAGGAAGAAATCGCTGATCAAGATTCATCGGTCGTAGTTGTCACCCATCAGGATACTTTGGTCGGCGAAAGAACGTCCACTAGCGAGACTTCCGGCATTGAAACTGTCACAATCTCGTCGGACTCGTCGAATCTCAGTTTTTCATCGAAATCTCACGACGAAACGGTCTCTTCGTGCACAGCGTCGTTCGTTCGAGTCACCGAGTTACCGAGCAACGTCGAAGAGGAATCCGGCTCTGTATCGCGGCCCAGCGAACTCGCGTCTTCGAAACTCGAGACTGTCAACATGGGATTCGAAATAATCGAGGAAGACGCGAAAGTCAATGATCCAAAAGGGACTCAGGAAGAACTTGACACGATCGATGAACAATCTGGACCGGAAGAATCAAGGTCAAAGAGCCCGTTCCCCAAAAACACTTTGACGGACGTCGCGTTTCTCGAAATATCCGATCAATCCGTCATCCCTGATAATAAGAGAAGAAACTCCACTCCTGTCAACGAGAAAATCGTGCCCGGTTGTATAAATAAAGGCAACGATTCGAGCCTCGATGGCGCAACGTTCGAATCGACCGCTGAAATTTCGAACGAATCGACGGCAAAGCCCAACGAAGACTCGTCCCTCGTTCTTCCACAGAAATTATCATTCGCCGACAAAAATCCAATCGAAAGTGCGTCCGATGGCGACTCATCAACGAGAAACGAGCTAGCCCTTCCGACGACTCCGAAAACTCTGCACTCGGAAAAAATCGTCGCGGGCGTTGTGACTACACACGAGAACATTGAAGATTTTGAGAGAGACAAGATCATCAGCGTCACGATTGAGGGCGCGAAAAGCGAGATCAGCGCCGTAACTATCCCCGGGAAAGATTAGACCTCCGCTGCTATCATCGTCGTCTCGGCGACGAAAACATTCCCAAATAATGAAAGAAATGCTAAAAAAGAGAGAAAATATTGATCGACGTGCTGCGCGCGAAAAAAAAAGTACGCGTTCAACAACTATCGATAATGGGTTATTGATTCTATTGAAAATTATAATCAATCGAATATTCTCTATTGATCACATATGCATATATACAAATTTTATATATATATATATATATATATATATATATATATATATATATATATATATATATATATATAATTATA
>JAPYZI010002999.1:0-23882 GCA_030523105.1 Ophioninae sp. A BG-2022a | reverse complement strand
CAACGGGATTAGTCAGAAGACTTCGATCTTATTGCCGCGAATGCTGTTGGGAGACTGCTTTGCGGAAGGAAGTCTTTTTCAAAGAGCAAATTAGGAGGGGATTGATTGTGGGAGAATGAACCATAGAGAGATGGAAATTTGGTAATGCAGTTCTTTAAAGATTGGTCAGTTGGGACTGTCGATAAGAATTGGTTAGTATGATTGGTCGCAAAGAGATACGATTCTACGTACGTATCGTTGGTTCGGAGAATCGCCCTCGTTCGTTTCTTATATGGAATGGATTATATCAGAGAGTCGAGGAATTTTCTGCCGAATTTTGGCGTTCGCGAGTTCGATATTCGATATCTAAACGCGGGCGAACGTGACTGGGATTTGATAATCATGATGATTGCTCATATCAGGTATTATATATGGGGTTACGAAGAAAGAGACCCGATGTCTTTATGATTTTGCGGACGTGGAGAAGTTTATATTACGTATAAATGATTGTAGGTCGAACGTTGTGATGAGAGGCTCCATGCGTCGTCCAATATCGAATGCAGAATTTTTTGGTTAATTGTCCATGTTGCCGTGGGATGTGACAATTGGCTTCGTAAGTTGGCTTCAAAACCTCTTAGACAACGTCATCGAGCGCTAGTGGGAGAGAATACTTTTCCTTCAATTCATTGACCTCAGCTATGCCCCTTTCACACCACGAATCTCCTCCCGAAGGACAATACTGATGCTGAGGATTCTCAGCAGTTGAGATTTTGCGATAAAACGTCGCTCATATTGCATTCCTCATGTTCTCAACGGAATCGGAGTTTCGACCAACTGCTAAGCCATAATGTTCTGAAAGATCTCTAAACAACTTTAGTGTCAATGTCGCATTTTTTGGTTCCGCAGCAAGTTTTGGGTTGTATTTATTTTTCCTTTTAGAATACTCGAAAGCTTGCTTGTCTCTACTTGCTTGTCTGCAATTTGCTTCTTGGCTTTCTTCAATTATACCAACCTTTTTGTCGCTTCATTTTCCTTTTTGTAAACACGTTTTTTGACGTGCAGAACGCATTATTATTTTTTTTTACCATGAAATCTTTGCCATAAGGCTTAGCGTCTAACATCATGTTGAAGGTCTTTGTATCTCTACCTACAATATAGTATCCGTATTTTGCATTGTGTAATTCCTCAGATCTCTTGAAAGTTTCGATCATGCCATCAACCTCCATTTTTCCAGCGCTGCCTTCGTGATTCACGTTGCACTTCGGTTCGTGCGTCGCATACTATGCATTGTATTCGATCGTGTTCTCTCTTCCCTTCTAAAATGAACAAGCTCTGTAAAAGCTTGACCGAACAGCAACGTCCAAGACTTTATTGGTGTATTTTCCAATCGCAGACACGATAGCCTTGCGCGAAGTAAACCGCGTTTCGACGAGGATCCATCACCAAACACCGTGAGTATATTCGCGCGATTTTCGGCTTCCAATTTTTTTTCCTTTTCTTCGGAGCCTGCTTTCGTATAACGTTTTTACAACAGTATAAAACGTTTTCAGGATTCCATAATAAGTTGTGCTGTTGAAAGTTAAGCTTAGATCCATCAATGCAGTAAAATTTCTGATGACATGTATGCCGATACCGAGTATTCACATACCGAAACAGAAACGACGGTAGATTTCGTATGCATTGTTTATCAGCGGACAAAAATTGATCTCGGACGGATTTGGACACATACACTGGAAACAAATTTTGAATTCAAATCCTCGAATACATTTTTTATAAAATCCACATCACTATCACACTTTTTGCTCTTAAGGATTTGTTGCCGAGAACCGAAAACTAAGAAAAATTCGATGAAATCATAGCTGAATGTTTGATCGATTCTAACGTCAAACTCCGGACTCGTTCTCGATATTTTCGCCGTCGAAATTTTCTGTCTATCTTGATTTTTTTTCTTCGGGGTTTCACGCGTATGTCTATCCGTGGTGGATGTCAAAAACGAACTGAAATGCTTGGATAGATTATTCTGCACAGTTATAGAACATAAGCACCATAGAAAGGTACATGCGCAGGTAGAAAAATACCAAAAGGATAACGGTCGAGCGGCGCGACCGACTTGGACAGATGTCCCGCTCCGTTCCTTTTCTACAAGAAACAACGCTGTAGCGACTGCAATAAAATTAATTTCAATTAAAAAATTTGAGAGAATGTAAATAATAGTGTATACTAAACGATAATGCAAAAAAACGATTTTTTGAAAATTTCACACTGAGACGATCTCTTAAAGGCAAATTAGTAGGATTGACACTGAAACGTGGAGACAATTTTAAAATAATGTTACAGTATAATATTTTCAAAATTTGTTATTACTTTTACTATGCGAAGGGTAGGTCATTCTCCCTCAAACTGCGTTCAGGCTCTGAGACGCTTCGAAACATGTTTTTAGACAATAATGTCAAAGCAAAATGATCTTTTATTTCCGAACAAAAAATTGAATATCTGGGTGTAAAAAAGGCGTCAACCCAGGCGTCACTCTAGTGTTTCAGGTCTTCTTAACACTGATTCTCGATACGGCATCCATAAGGAAGCCACAAGTTTTCATAATGATGCAAAGCGTCGGGAAAGCCTTAAAACTAACGTTGAACGCCTCCCTGGAAAGAAAACGATTCTCGAGGACTACAGGAAGATCACTTCATCGTTTCAGGAGATGGCACGTAGAAAAAGAGAGGATTTTCATCTCTCATTGGCGTGACTAGTCTCATTGTATACCACACCAAAAAAGTTGTCTACGCCATGGTCAAATCGAAATTTTGCCAATCTTGCAGCTTTTGGGAGAAAAAAAAAGATGAAGATCCTGTTGCTTACGATGAATGGAAGGAAACACACGTGGAAACTTGCATTGCAAACCACGACGGTTCCGCAGGAAAGATGGAAACCGACGCAATCACCGAAATGTTTCTCCGATCGGTAGAATTGCACGGAGTGAAATACGTCACTTACGTCGAGGATGGTGACAGTAAAACGTTTAAGGGATTACTTGAAGCCGATCCCTATGATGACAAGAGCTCCACGGATAAAGAACCCCAGCATGAGAAGTGTCCACCAGAAGAAAACAGCTGGTGTACGTGGCGTAAAGCTGAAGCGTCACATACTTTGTCTTCGTATAAGCACAAAGCTCCTCTTAGTGATACTGTTTTGAAAGCCATCGAACAAATTTACAAAGACTTGTCGTCGGACGATTTGCTCGGAAGATACTCAAAACAGCAATGAGTCACTCAATAAAACGATTTGGATGCGTACGTATAAAGAAATTCATTCCGGCACAGATGTGGTCAATATTGCCACGGAATTAGCAGTGATTATCTTCAACGAAGGTGAGGAGTCGTTGTTAATTGCCATGCATCTCATGGGGTGCCGGATGGGCACATTCGCCGAGAGCTGGATCCATTCACGGGACAAAGCAAGGACCGAGCGCGCGGAGAAGCAAGTGACCGACGCAGCGAAAAAAGCCCGGATTGAGCAGCGGGAAATGCTAGCGGCTCAACATGAGAAGCTAGAAGAAGAGGAGGGATGGCTCTATGGACCAGGCATTACCGATTAGCGGTAACTATAAACACATTTGTGTAAACACATAAAAAAACTTTAAACGCGTTTTTCTCGAAAACACGTTTTTAAAAATGGCTGACATTCTCCTGACCGCTGTAATTAACATATCGACCTGAAATTTGGAGAGCATACTCAGAAAATATGTATTCACGGAATGACGGATCGTTTTTTCGACAGATACATTTTTGCATTTATTATTTTTCTTTTTATGCGAAAAAAACGCAAAAATTCGACTTTTTTCAATTGCTGCCATTTTTCGAAATTTGTAGTAAACGAAAAACCAATCCGTCATTCCACGGCCAAAGGGTCACACATTGATGATATACTTTGTATTTGTATTTCAGATCAACGAAGAGGGGGCAGTGATGCCATCTTGGTTTTTTTTTTTTTTTTAATTGTGGAAGTTTCCACTAATTTCGCGGCACGACACTATCATGAATAAAAACAAGAAAAAAACCGCACTCAAAAAGTTTTACTCGTTTTCTTTAAAAAAAATAAAACGTAAACACCTGAAATATGGCACCCCAAGGACAAAGTCTCCCTTACCTTTTTGTTTAAAAACTGTATAACCGTCTGGATCCCCAAAATTTAAGTAGTTTGACACCCAATTTTTGTCAAATTTGTTTATAATCAATTATTTAATAATAGTTATTAAATATCAAACTTGATGCCTCCTTCGTTCAATAACCAGGCACGATATTGTTTATTATTTATTTAAAAGTCAAATTACCTCAATACTTTAATAGATAGTCTCTTTAGTGTGTATGAGCCCGACAGTGATGCATAATAACTTCAGTGGGTACCCGAGTGCCTGGTTATTGAACGAAGAAGTTTGATAGTTAATAACTATTATTAAATAATTGATTATAACAAAATTTGACAAAAATTAGGTTTCCAACTACTTAAATTTTGGGGATCCAGACGGTTAAACAGTTTTTTAAAGACGAGGTTAATAAATTCTATCTGCAAAGCTGAAATGGATACCCGGGTACCTGGTCATTGACCAGACGGTTAGATTCGTAAAATGGTGTCTCGACCATAAAGTGGTAACGAAACGTTATTAATTAAAAAACTCCTTTGCAACAACACAAGCCAAATCGATACTCCTCCAAGCTTCCTTGATTTGCTCGTTGACTGACCTGCAACTGGTTAACGAAAGGGTAAAGGCCACTAAGAAGTTTCTAGACTAAACTTCCTAAAAGTTCTTCAAAATACATTTACTCCTTTTCAGGTGTTTGGAACCTCAGTTGTGGGAAGATCTTCATCGTGTTTCACACGAACGAGCGATCTATTTTGAACAACTGAGAACCAAGAATCGTATAAAGAAATTTACCGAGCTCAACCCACATACGAAAAATCCGGTCCTCATTCACACAGCTCAAAAAACCTCAGTAGCCAAAATCTTTCTGCAGCCTAAACTTCTGTCCCCGTTAAGGACCGAAGTTTAGGCGGTTTGTTTAAACCCAAACAATTTCGCCATCATAAAGTAGTTTAATTGTTTAAGCACAAACAATGTCGCCATCAAACCGAAGGTTATTCCGATAAAAAAAAAATACCATAAGAATACCCAGTGGACACCAGCAACGACATCAGAAGACGGATAACACAAATATTGGACAAAGCAAGACCACCGTAGCAGAACATCAACAGAACATCAAGAAAAGAATGCCTGGCTCTGTAGAAGTTCAGGAATGACCAGGATATCCTAATAAGATATAATAGGCGATAAAGGGAATGCTATTGTGATCATGAATAAAACGGACTACCGCAACAAGGTCATGGACCTATTCAAGGATACCGACACCTACAAGAAATCGTTACGTGATCCTTCGTCAAGGGTAGCAAGAAAGACCGTTACACTATTGCAGAAAGCTGAACTGCCTGATAATATAATAAGATTTCTTGAACCCCGGCAATCATTACGGCGCAGACTCTCTGGTCTCCCCAAAATCCACAAAGACAACAGGACTCACTAAGAATTATAGTCAGCAGCATAGGTGAACCTACTTATCAGTTGGCGTGTTTTCCTTGTAAGCCACTCAAGAAACATTTAGGCGTCAACAATTCTCACATACGGAACTCCATAAACTTTGTGAATAAAATTAACTCTATTAAGACACTGCCTAACGACATCCTGGTGAGCTTTGACATAGTATCTCTATTTACAAACGGTCCAACCCAGCAAACCGTGAGCATAATTGAAAAATCGAGTAAAGTACCCGATAACCTATTGCCTCTTATGGAACACTGTCTAGCATCCACTTACTTCCAATTCCAGTCAATTTTATGAACAGACATCGGGCGCGTACATGGGCTCACAGATCTCTCCGATTACTGCGAGTATCTTCACGGAGAATCTTGAAAACAAAATCCTGCAAAGCCCGATACCTGGTTCCGGTATGTCGTAACACATTCGTCATTCGGAGCCACGGCAAAGAAACCCTCGACGATTTTCTAACCTTCCTCAACTGCCTATCATTAAATTCGCTATCATTAAATTCACCACAGAATTAGAGCAGATGCCTATTATTAAACACCCTATCATTAAATTCACCACAGAATTAGAGCAGAACAACAAAGTTCCCTTCTTGGACATGTCAGTTAGGCGGAAAAACGATGGTACCGTGGTCCATAACGTATAGCGCAAACCAATCCATACCAATAGATACCTCCAGGCCACCTTTCACCATTACCCCTCCCAAAAACATTCGGTCGTAAGCGCTTTGGTCTAACTCTAGCGATATCTGAATCGGACTTCTTGGAGAACGAATTGGAACATTTGCGAAAACCCCTGAAGGACAATGGCTACAAGTCAGGCGACATCGGATAAACCACCCGATATCTAAAAACAAAAGTAGCTGGTATGGAAAATGCAACTGCCCCGAAGAAGACCACCATGAACAAGAAAGAACAATTACAGCCGCTCTGCCATACTACTGTATTGCCAACCGCGTAGGCAAGGTCCGTGGGAAACGTAATGTACGAGTCATCTTCAAACTTCAAAAGACGGCAGCACAAGTTTCACCTGGCGCCAAAGACGAAAGATGACCTATAAACTCCTGGACTCAGTGGTCCAGGAGTTTACAACATACCTTGCTCGTGCGGTAGAGTGTATTCAGTTTGACAAAGAGAAGGCCTGGAAATCCGAAAATACTCCGACAACCTGAACATATTAGCATCTTTGTCTGAAAACTATTTATGGAGATGCATTGATCAGGTGAGAATCCCGTAAAATATTCTCGTTCAAGCCTCTAATCAATTGGCAGAAAGCGACGTTCTTCCTATCGCGGGAGTGAGGCGTCGAAAAATCGTAAAAACCGTTTTTTTGTAAATTAAAAACGTTCATTAAGTTTGTATACGAAATGTTCTCCGCATACCAACAAACCCAAATGGTGGTGCGACTATTGATTCGCAATACCCAAAAGTATGTGCATCGAAATGTAAGAAATGCTTGTCAATTGACTTGGCGTTCGGATATACACAATCTTGAATGCGAGCATTATGCCAAACATGCGTACAAATAATGCGCAACGTACCATTTTACAGTCCCGAAGAATTAGCCGTTTACATCGTGGGAGATCGCAAGTAAAAGACTTATTTATACGCGTAATAATATAACTTGCATTGGTATTTCAGTTATAAGGAATAAAACGATAAAACAATATAAATTCCGTTCAAATAAACTTTTTATTGAGTTAGTTGTTTCAAAGTGTGTAAAAAATTGCGTTATTGATAATAGAATTTCATGCAAAAAATAAGCACGACGAATCTGTCTTCAAGTTAATCCCTCGACCATGAGCATTTCGCTATCAAACGAAGAACTTTATTACTAACAACCAACAAAAACGCATCAGACAAAGATGAATAAATGAAACGAAAGTCAGGAAGTAGTGGAAAATCAATTATCCAGTTCTGACAATTATCGGCAAAGCTCCGAAGCGTTAGAACTTTTATAAATACTTTGCTTATTTTAAGATGTATTTGAGCTTCTTTCTGCGGAAATCGCATTATTACCTCTTCGCACTCCAGCGGCGCCGATACAGCGGCGGCCGAATTCAAGCGCGAACTCGAGCAAATTAAATTTTATTATTTGCATACACTTGTTTGTTTATAAATGTTTTTAAAGTACCTGTAAGATGTTCATTTAATTTGGCTAAAATCGTCGCGGATTAACAGGGTTAAAAAGGTTAAAAAGGGTCAAAAACAGATAAATAGAGAGCTTACGATATCACAATATCATGTTCACGAAACACTTTTATTGAAGTTCATAGTTCTTATGCGGCGGCGGATCGCGGAGATTTTGTTAAACGGACGAGAGAATGGAGGAATCGAAGAAGATAACGGGAGACTGAGGTGTGAGCGAGAGGGAGTATTGCGGGAGTGAAAATGGAGAGATATCTCCATCTCGCATGAGAGAGAGATAGCATCACTCCCTTTCGCTCATACTTCGCACTTATTGGCTCTCGAGCGAGCGACAGAGAGTATCTCTCGCTCTCTCTCTCTTTCTCCCCGACGCATTCGTGGACAGGGATTTGAGGATCTACCGCACCGCGGTCGATCGGGCGTATCGATTATGGACTTGTGATAATTATAAGAATGCCACGAATAATTACCCCGTAAGTAGAGAATTTACCATCAGTAACAGAATGTACCGACGGAACCCCAAATTATTAAGTTAAAATATAAAACAACACAAACAACGCACTATACGACACATATAGATTAATATTAATTTTTTATTTTGAATAAAGCCACAATAACTTCTTTTTAAATATTAAATACCCAAAAACACCTGAGTCTCAACCAATTGATTCTCTAATCGAGTCCCGAACCATCAAATGTTATTCGTAACGAATTTTTGGCTCGTTACAATACAAGGTTTATTTAAAAAATAAGGTTACTTTTTTCGAAAAGTATTTATTTGTTAGACATGGCGGCCAGGCAGAGAAGAGCTGGGTGTTAGAAACTAACTTTTCGTACTGTTCGCGAAACGTCCGGGCGAGAACAGGCTCGCGAGAGTAGTAAGCGAGCGCGGTCGTGAAAGCGAGATCCATCGGGAGCAACCAAAAAAAGGAATAAAAGAAGCGAGCGTGAGAGCTTCCCAATAACGCGAAGCGTGAGCCCCTGAGGACGATGTGCGGAAGAGAGTGCCTCAAGCGTGAAGTCGCGAAATTTTAGAAGGACGAGGCACGTTATCATGTATTCTTAGTTGTGTCTTGTCTGCCCATCGGTGTGGGGGAAAGGAATCGTCGCGAGAGCATGTGGCACGACCACATGGTGGCACCGCCATCTTGACGCCCAGCCTATCACGTCGGTGAACTCTCATTCTTCTGTTTTCGAGTTTGAGTTACTATTTTCGTAGACTAGTTAGATATTCGCGCGTATACCGAATAATCGGAATATCAGAGTCGTCTCATGTTCACTTCTCTATTTTGCCAGGTAGTTTGAAGTCAGTCTTGTTACATAGTAATAAAAGTCAAGACCTTGTGCTCATACATTCTAATACGCTCTCCCTTCCCGCACTTAATTTCATCATGCCCTGCTCTGGTCATTCCGATATCTAACAGAATTCAGAAGTGGGATAAGTGCCAAAAAAAAAGAAAATAAGGGACGTTGCTAAAATCGAGCAGTCCCAAAGAGAAATCGCGTGTGAAAAGAAATAGTAAATAAAGCGACTCTGCGAAATCGCGCGATACGAACCGCGAGTGAACAAGTAAACAAATAAAGGGGGGGAAGTAAGGCGAATCGACAGAATCGCGGGTGGCAATAAAATTGCGAGTCGACAGCCATAAACGGCGAATGCGTGAGTCGGGTGTTATCGTGTCGCGGGGTGAACAAAAAAAAGAAAATCGGGGAACGAACGCTGATGGTCGACGCAGACCAATTTGAACAATTCGTGCGATGTGCCGTCATGCCGCTAAGCTACTGGGCGGTGCGGGGAAGAGGGCGAGCCGCGAACTCGAGATTCTCAGACGGGGGCCTACAAGCGGGCGCGCGCGTGAGCGGGCGAGTAATGCTGGATGATTGGACAACGGCCCTTGGGGACGCGGAGAGCGGAGTGACCATGGATCGGGGAGGTGTGCCGATGTGTCCTCTAGGAAGTGGAAATCCGGTTAACAGCCGAGAAATCTCGCTGTAGAGGAGTCCGCCTTCCGTGCCTCGCGTGGCCCCTTGCGAGCAGTCCAGTCGGAACGAGGATCCGGTGAGCTCCTCCTTCGTAGGGGTATTACGTACGACAGTGAGGGACAGGAGCCAGTCCTACAACTACTAGCGGGTTTGCTGACCAACGCACGCGGTCAAGCGACGGAAGAGCGGAGCCTAGAGGTCTCCAATGCGATGCCAATATACCGATTTGTCACGACACATTGAGGAATTCCGCGGCAAGGCGAATGGCATTGAGGCTTGAGAATGGCTGGAGAACCTCGAGTCGCTGGCCCACCTTCACCTGTGGTTCGATGACTATTTACTGACCGCGGGATGGATGCACCTACGTAACGGAGCCAAGAACTGGTATCGCACACGACTCAGGAGTCTGCGAATCTGGACCGACTTCAAGGAGGCGTTCGTTAATACGTTTAAAATACGAGACGATGCGTCCCCGCGAGAATGAAAGCCCGACGCCAGGAAAAGGGCCTTGATGCGTTATTTCCAAGCGCCTGGGCGCCTATGCATATGCGCCCCGTTGAATCTCACCTTCCTGGAAAAGCGAAGTGAAATCCTGGCGGGACTATGTTCCCGGGAGTTATGCGAAATGGCATTGCCGTCGTCACAGTTCTCTCACGACGAGCTATTGCACGACTTAAAATTCTATGAGAAAACGTTAGCGAATCAACAGAGAGAGGTGGACACGCGTGGATACCGGGAGGTGACCCACGACGATTCCGGCCGAACGGAGATCGAAAATACGGAGGAGCGCAGCCCCCACCCAAGGACCCCGAGGAACCATGATGGAGATGCACCACCCCTGCACGAACGTCCCTGTAACAATTGACGTAAACCAGGGTACTTGTCAGGGAACTACCCGAAGGAGCGACAGGTTCCTGGATGCTACAAGTGCGGTCCGAAGGGGCACATACGGAGCCAACACCTAAGCGCAGCGACCATCCAAAGACCCCTCGTTCAAGCGTTGACTACGCTGTCTGATAGAATGGCGGCACAGTATATTAAGGTCGCCAAAGTAGCAGGCCGCGACGCTATGGCCTTCGTAGACTTGGGGAGTTCGGGGTGCACGCTCCGATGATAACGTGCCGTAACGGAGGAGTTGGACGTCTCGCCAGCCAGCACAGAGCTCAAACCGTATGGACCTCCCACGTATGTCGTGCGGACGTGTGGCACCGTTATTGCGGACGCAACCATCGATGAGGTTATGATGGTGAGAGTCGTGATTCAGGTTGTCCCGGATGTTTTCCAAGACTTGGACATGCTGGTGGTCAGAACTGTTACTGAACATGGAGGCGTAGCCTTAACCAAAGCGGGTGGGACCCTGTATTTCTTCCAGAATCACGACGTAGAGACGGGGAACGGGCAGACAACGGCCCTGGCTACCACGGGTCCAACAACGGTGAGAGTGAACTCCATCACTCTCGTGGAAGTCGCAGGATGTAGCGCGGTAGCCACAGTTCCGATTATTAACTAGGGAAAACTCGATCGACAACTGGAACTGGGACGTGTTGTGGTGCGCGGAGATGTCGCCGAGGTGCGAATGATCTTCCCGCTGACGGTATGACAGGACATCCCGGAGACGGAGGTTCGAATGGGACCGGAACAGGCGGCGGAAACGAAGGCTCAACTTCTGGAAATGCTGGACAAGTATTGGGACTGCGTAGTCTTGAACGCGCGCAAATTAGGCTGTGTCCGAGAGGTGGAAATGGAGATCCGGGTGCCGGCTGACACGCCACCCGTGCAATACAAGCCATACCGGGCGACGGAGCGGGAACGGCAAGAAAATCAAGACATCGTCAGAGAGTAGCGCTCGACGGGGGTGGTGACCGACAATCAGTGGAGGTACGCCGGGACAGTACTGCTCGTGAGGAAGAAATCGGGTGAAGCCAGGTTGTGCGTCGACTTCTGAAAATTGAACGCTATCACGAAGGGTGTGGAATTCCCACTACTCAATATCGGCGACCACTAGGCCGATATACGAACCCAGGATAGTTCCCTGTTCGTCGTGCTGAATCTCGCTCACGGATACCTGCAAATACCGTTGGCTGCGGACGCGCGCGAGAAAATAGCCATCATCACTGCGGAGGAAACCGTCGAGTTCACGCAGCTGATCGTCGAACTCATGAACGAGCCAGCCTACGTCAGCAAAGTGATACATAAGGCATAGGAACCTTTGCGGGACGAGGGCGCGTTATTTTATCTGGACGATATCTTGATTCTAGGGAAGGGTGGGCGGATTTGGGCCCAAAATTGCGGTCTGTGCTGGACGCGTTGAGAAAAGACGGGCTGATGATCCACATAAAGAAAGACCAATTCCTGTTTCATTGCGTTTCCTACCTCGAGCATGAGATCTCAGGGAGAGGCGCCGAACCGGGAACCGCTAAGATTGGCGTGATGAAAGTATACCCAGCATCCAGGAATGCGCATGTGGTGCGCGGGTTCTTGGGCCTGGTCAGCTATTTTTAGAAGTTCGTCCCATGTTTCGCCCAGTTGACAGCGCCGCTCCCGAGACCGTTGCGGAAGGCGACAAAATTCGAGTGGGCCGAAGAACAGCGGATGGCGTTCGATGCCCTAAAGGAGCACGGCTGGTGGAGCCGGCCATGTTAAAAC
The DNA here is from genome assembly GCA_030523105.1 of Ophioninae sp. A BG-2022a. NCBI lineage: Eukaryota > Metazoa > Arthropoda > Insecta > Hymenoptera > Ichneumonidae > Ophioninae sp. A BG-2022a. The sequence goes on along the minus strand of JAPYZI010002999.1, from coordinate 11,531 downwards.
CATTCGACCCGTGCGTGCAGGCGGAGGTGCACACCGGCGACTATGCCCTCGGATTGGGAGGGATATTGCTGCAAAGGGAAGCGGAGAAGAAGTTGCGCCAGTTGTACGCAGTGAGCAAACGTACTACCAAGCCGGAAGCCAGCTACCGGGCGACGCCAACATCCCTTTCACAATCATCACCAATTGTCAAGCGTTTTGTTACGAGTGTACGTAACGCACTTTAAATCCACAAATGATCCGCTGGAATGACGCGCTGAGTGAGTATGACTATCGCATTGTACATCACCCGGGCAAAAAGATGGTCCACGTTGACGCCCTAAGTCGAGCGACCCCAGAAGCAGAACCGGGAGAGAGAGGGATACCCTCCTTAAACAGCGAGGGGGAACGGTTGCGCATGTGTCAATATACCGACGTCGAGGTCCGACAGAAGATGGCGATCCTGGAGAATCCAGAGGGAATTCGTACTCCAAACGAGCGCAGCTGCGTAGAGGGATACGAACTGCAGTAGGGCGTGCTGTATAAGCGTCGGGAGGGGCGCGCCTTGTACGTGATACCCCGGGCTATGAGGAAAAGCTTTGTGCTGTGTTTCTATGACCAAAAGAGCCATCTCGAAACGGAACAGACCGTCATTGGACTTCACGAGGAGTACTACTTCTCAAGAATATGGGCATACGTGAAAAAGCACATGCGAGGTCGCTGGCTGTGCGCGACGAGCAAATCGAAGAGGGGGAGCCAGGCGGGAGGTGTCCGTCCGATCCCACCCGGAAGAAGACCCTTCGCGGCCGTACACGCGGACCATTTGGGCCCGTTCATAACAAGCCGGAGAGGAAACAAGTCGGTGCTGGCGCCGATAGGCAATCTGACGAAGACAATCGTCTTTAATCTGGAATGAAGACACTTGTCTTCATCCGAGCTGCCAGGGATACGAACTCGATGAGTGCGATCCGCCATTTCGATGAATTCGTGGACACGTTTGGAGCGCCGGCCGAGATGATCACGGATAAAAGGACGCGCTTCACGCCCAAGAGGTTCGAGGAATTCTGTGGCCGACTCGGCATTCGCCATCGCCGGAACTCGCGAAGGCACCCGCAGGCAAAAGGTCAGGTGGAACGCCATCCTGGTGCCGGGGATACGAGCCAACCTCGAGGAGGTTGACGACCTGGGATCGCCATCAACGCCATACTTCGGGGGACCTGAATGAAATGAGAAACGCCATGACCAATGTTAGCCCTTTTGAAACGTTGTCCGGATATGTCCGGCATCGAGATGAGTCGGAGACTCGAAGGATCGAGGGGCGAGAGGGGTAACCCTACACGAAGCCAAGCCAACTTCAGAAGGATGCCAGGCAGCGGATAGTAGCGGCACAGGCGGCCATGAAAAAGCGCCACAACCGCAGACGGCAGTTGGGCATAACTTTTCAACGAGGCGACCTGGTGTTCGTGAAGACGGTACCGCAGTCGACGGGTACGTCGACCAAGTTACGAACTCAGTACCGAGGACCGCCGGTGGTAGTGGAAGTACTACCCTCGGATACATACCGGGTGGCCGAGCCCAAGGCCACTGCAGAAGGACGTGTCGCTATGCGTATACCGCGCATACCTCGCAACTGCGGTTGTGAACCCCTGCAGACAGCGACGACAGTGGCGATGGCGAAGACAGCGAGACGGAGAAACAGGAGGATGTCGAGGGCACGGCCGATTAACCGGGAGATCCTGAGCCCACCGCAGACGTCATTGAGTGCCCGAGGAACGGATGGCCAGCACCAAAATACCTCGCCGAGTACGTTCCGTGAGCTGCGGCGAGAACATCACTACAACGCCAGCTCGAGGATGAGCCAACGATCAGGAGTGGCCCAACTGTTAGACATGGCTGCCAAGGAGGAAAGAGCCGGGTGTTAGGAGCTCACTTTCCCTTTGAGTCATCCCGCGCGTGAGTAGCGCGTTGCGAGAGCTGGACGGTGGAACCGGGGAGGGAGCTCGAAGAGATACATCCGGACGGCAACAGGCTCGCGAGAGTGAGCGAACGCGGTCGTGAAAACGAGATCCGCCGGGAGCAAAGAAAGAAAAGGGATAGCGTGACGGCTTCGCGAGCGGACGAGGCGTAACCCCGTGAGGACGATGCGCGGAAGAGAGTGCCGCAAGTGTGGAGTCGCAAAAGTTTAAAAGGACGAGGCGCGCTACGGTGTGTTCTCGGTTGTGTTTTTTCGGTCCGTCCGTGTGGGCATATGACACGATAACGTGGTGGCACCGCCATCTTGATGCCCAGAACATCGCGTCGGTGAACTTTCGTTCTTCTGTTTTGGAGTTTGAGTTACTATTTTCGTCGAGTAGCAGATATTCCCGTGCATACCGAACAATCGGATTGTCAGTGTCGTCTCGTGTTTTCTTCCGTATTTCGTCATCTAGTTTGAAGTCAGTCTTGTTACATAGTAATAAAAGTTAAGGCCTTCCGATCATACATTCCAATACGCTCTCCCTTCCCGCGCCTCATTTCATCGTGCCCTGCTTCGGTCATTCCGATATCTAACATATTTATTCGTCAATATCTATTTTGCTCCCTTCAAACAGCCCTCCGTCCTTGCATGGATTTTTTTAGTTTTGGCAATAGAAAAAAGTCGCAGGGGGCCAAGTCCTGTGAATACGGCGGCACAGGTACGATTACTGTTGTTATACGCCAAAAAAAAAATCACGAACAAGCAACGATGCACGAGCAGGTGCTGTATCGTTTTCGATAGTAAACAATCGCCAAGCACACCGAAACACTCGTAATCTTTATATCGTGGCTTTCGAAATTGAAAATCACTTTGTTTTTTAATAAGCCTCGTAGAAACATATGTAAAAAATGGTTTTGCGAACTGAACAGTCTAGTAACTTTTATTCTAAATTCATCGTCCTTAATTTACACCGTGAAACTTAAACTTTTGGACCTCGGGCAATTATAATCACGGTAGGCGGCGCGTGAACCGATATTTGCAAGATTTGGTACAAACCACGGACATCAAAATTATATTGACAATCTTGACTATCCTCACTTCGAAGAAACTATTGACCGAAAGTTCACGATCGCTAATCATTTACCCTTCCTGAAACGAGACTCGAACACGATGGGCATTCTCGGTACGCTAGTTATCTGTTTTTTTTTTATGAAAATTACGGTTTCGGGTATATTTGATGATTCAATATTTTTCTTTGAAGCTGATACGGATACGAGACTCGCGGTGAACGAGTCCAAACTGATTATTCCAAGTGATTGAGAAAAAAAAATCGGTTTGAATGAACGTGTTTCAGCAGCACGGTAAACATTTTAATCGCTTCCGATATCCAATTCAAATAATTTGTTATTGTCTAATAAATAGATAGAACACTCGAGCAAAAAAAAACAATTCTTTGATAAGCAATTACCTTTTACTTTGTAAGCATTTTGGTAACACGATAATTTTTAATGATTATCAATTTGCTCGGAAAATGATGTTCCCTTCATTAATAGCTGGACGGCAAGATATTAACCCTTGGCGGTCGCCATATCTAATTTAATTTAATTTAATAATTTAATTTAACTTGATTCAATAATCGACTCGTACGACGATTCAAAAATGTCCCCGATGCGAAGACACCGACCGCAAGGGGTCAAACAGGATTTAGCACGGACAATACCTGTTGTAATAACTAAATAACTGTAGCTTAAAACATAGTGTATTCGGTAGAGGAATAAAATCGGCCAACCGTAAACTCAATATCAGTGAAACGGGACTTTTCGATCGAATCGAAGGTTTTGATAAACACTGCACAATCACTAAAAATAGTTTATCCAAATATACGTATATAACTCAACAATAATGAGATATTTTTTTAAGTTTTGGACGTCTCCGAGGAGAAACAAGACCAACGGTACGAACCTCTTGAAATTGGATAGAAAGAAAGTTGTCGGTTATCAGAGGCGGCTGATGGCGAGCGCTGTTCTCGAATAATAATAAAAACTATAATGGTGTACCGTGATCAAAATATTGCGAGTGGCGAGAACTTATTATCCTTTTAGAACGAAATTATGTTGCGTTTGATCATTTTCTCGAAAATACGGTACGTTTTTGTTTTTTCTCACATTCATTACCGTATGTACCAAAAAGTGTATTTGGTGCAGCTTTAATAATACAATAATATTCATTGTTGCAAAGTTGCTTCTCAAAGGATCGTAGAGCAATATTCTTACCGACGCATCGCAAGTATTTCCCTTTAGACTTTTTCATCCCAAAGATAACTCTTGTTCGTGTTAACGCGTAGGTTAATTATAATAATTAAAAACAAAATTTTGTCAATTAAACTCGTACCTTATTAATTCGATCCGATTACCACTTTTTGAAAAAATATTCAAACAAATATTTGATTCTTCATCACGAACACCTGCACGGATTCGGAGAAACGAGACGAAAGAAAAATAGCTCGAGTCTCCGAGATTCCGCGATAACCAAACGAGGTTAACCAAGGATTTCAAGCGTCTCGCGCGCCATTTCGATATTTCGAGCGGAACGAAGCGTCGAATCGACGACGAAAAATGTACCGTACGTAAAGACCGAGTAAAATAATACGCGAGTACGGATTCTTGAGAATGCACTATTATTAGAAGGTATACGCGGCGAGGTATCGGTATACGGCCCTGGAACGCGACGTACAACCGTGCTGGGATAAACTAATTCCTGTGGTCGTCGCGACCTCGGGTTTTATAATATTTTCGACGCGAGGTCGGTCCGGAGCTGGAACATTAAGCCGGACGGGAGAACTCGATATTGTCCACCGGCCGAGAAGCTTCGGCCAGACGTCGACTATCATAACGAGTTTGGGACAGGCAAGCCGTTGGAAAAGCAAACGCCGTAAACGCTCGCCCGGTGGAACGTTCGTTCGAGACGATCGTTCTCGTAGCGGACTCGTTTGGGACGGAACGTCTATTGGAAAGGTTCCGAGGACTTACCTCCGCCGCCGAACGACACGGTTCCTTCAGCTTTTGTACGAGATCCTCCCACAAATCTGTCGTTATCCGCTCGTTGGCCCAACCGCCAGGGTTATCCGAAGTATTATCGAACCAAACTTTACCAATTCCGGTAAGGTATTTTTGACAAACGCGCCCATTGTAAATGCCGCAATATCCTTTCGGCGGCGAATCTGAAAGAAACGTATTCGTCAACGGCTGCGCGCAGGTTGGCTTAAACTCGGTTCTATCTTGACTATGGAAATGTGCGCTTATCCGAGTACAGATACACTTTTGGAATGAAAATGATAACGGAATAATGTTTCGTCGCGTCGCAGCTGCGTTAGTTCCGAGGCGGCCCTGCCGGACCGCCAGGAGAAACTTACCCGTTTGAGATGTGCCCGGAATAAAACTTGCCAGAAGAAAAGTAGTAACCCAAAGAATCATATTACGAGGATCGCGCCGCACTAGTGTACCATCTCCGAATGAAATATTTCCGAAAGTATTATTCACCGAACGGTTTATTGTTTCGATGACTCGTAGACAATACGAGTAATATCAATGTCCTTTCGCGACCTCCTGTTCTCCGATGGGCGCGTGTCTCTTCAACGTCGCCTCTCTGAACGCTTTTCACCGAACCGTCGCAACGATCTAATCTGATCCAAGTGTGCGTTCGCTCGTTCGGAGACCCCTTTCTCTCCGCGATGCACCGATTATTCTTCCGTAGAGTTCAGCACATTTTTTCACCAATCTTTTTCCACAATTAAACATCAATTTTACCGTTCGATCTTCGTTATCTTTCGTTAACGCCGCAACGGTTGAGGTTAATCGACTTGTCCGAAGGACTCTGCGTTTTCCATTCTCGAAAACCTAGCTCGCCGCACTCGATTGATTCTCCCCTCGAACTACGACAGAATCGATCAATTAATTTTCTAATTAAAACTGACCGAATCACTATCCTCTGTAACTTTTGTAACGCGCACTCGCCGATGCGGGAACGAAACTTTTCCCCGTTCGTATAGTTGTGACGGGACAACGAAATTACGAATACAAGTTTTCAAACGAGAAGGACAAGGGTAGCCCGCATCGTACAGACGTTCCATCTATCGGTGGGTCGCGCGTCACCTCCGTGAAGTTGGCGCTCCGAAGTGATCTGAAATCATTTTAATAAATGTCGATCGTTTGAGAATCTTTTGAGAGAGTTTGGGCGAAAAGCGGAATAATTTGAGAGTTCATAGTTTTTGAGAATAAAATAATTTAAATTTTCACGCCAAGTTAGCCGAAAGATTTCTCTAAAATCGCCGTTTCAGATTTTCTTTTTTTCGATTGTTTGAGAATGGTTTAAGAAGAATTTAGAGTTCGGTAAAATCGTTTGAAAGTTCATATTTTATTAAATATAAGAATGTTTCCAAACCGCGCGTAACCGCAGGGGCGTGTCACGCATGGGCCGCACCCTTCTCATCACTCGCAAGCTAAGAATACGACGACTTGGCCAAAGTATCGAAAATGTAGCCTAAACGATAATAGGTTCCAGACGGTTCGAAGGTTCACAGTTTTGCGAGAAAAATAATTTCAATTTTCACGCGAAGTTAGCCCCTAGATTTCTCCAAAAACGCCCTTTCAGTTTTGTTTTTATCGTTTGAAAAGATTCGAGAGTTCAATAAAAGCGTTTGAGAGTTCATATTTTATGGAATATAGGAATATTTCCGGAAAGCGAGCAACCGTAGGACCGTGCCGTGTGCACCCTGCGTAGATGATAAAAAATAGTTCAAGAGAGATTGAGAGATGAAAAACATCGTTCGAGAGTTCATAGTTTTGCGAGAAAAACAATTTCAATTTTCGCGTGAAGTTAGCCCCTAGATTTCTCTAAAAACCACTGTTCAGATTTATCAGTCGTTTGAGAATGGTTTGTCACGTCGGGAAGTACATGAAACTCCGACGAAACCAAAACTACCACGGTCCCTTATGAAAACGCGTGCATCAACCAAGCACGATAAGAATATTCTCATTCCTCGCCATGTTCCCAATGCTATTTTTGATATTACACTCTATAGTTAAGGTACCGCTCATTAATAGACTCCGAGCGACGCGCACTCTCTCCATGCATCCCTTTTTATCTATTCGGCGACTACGCTCGACACTAGGCGCAACATTTCAGAAAAGCCATAAAACGAAAACACGAAATACATTCTTAGCGCAACTTCGAATAGGCCCAGGAAGGTTTCCATCAATCCGATCGTAAATTTAAGTAGTACGGAAAAAGAATTCGTATGAGGAGATCGCAGCTGAACTCCTCCCCATAAAAACGCTCCCACTGAAAACAGGCTCATGCGTTTATCGCATACGATAGATGTGACTAATTCTAATGTATCCCTCCTTTCCAAAATTAAATAACGTCAATGCCCTTTCTCCCACTCCATGAATTTTTGAAGGATGAGATAATGAAAAACCACATAAAAGGGACGATCCAGCACAATCTCATTGCTAGTCCCAGTTCTTTACTTCTACTAGTCAGTTCTCCTACAATTTTCATCGAACTGATGTACTTAAGGGAATGACGAACACGTTCCTAGCCACATCGAAATTTCAAAATCTCATTTCTCCCACACTATTCAACCGCTTTGCATGAATAATTGTGCAGGTTGTGGTTACCATGGGAGCAATTGCGAGCTATGATCCATCGTATTGCACTTTCACAAATTTCCCGAGCATAAGCCTCTCAAGCGGTCAAAAGTACACATTTTAAAGTACACTCAAAATCTTATCGACCATCAAGAAAATTCAGTTAAACGATTTTCACACTGGCGGCGCAGCGTTTCGCATTCACCGTTTTTACCGACCGCGCTTGCATCGTTCCGAAAAATCAATATACTTTTTGACTTTGTACTTGTCACTTGTTCACTGCGCTAATTCGTAACCTCCGTCGCTACGATAGCTACCGTAAGCTGCAGCAGGGAAAATGTCCAAAAAATCTTCTAGAATAGTTTTTTGCATTTTCCCAGTCTAATTTTGTATTTTTGACAAAAACTCGGGCATTTGCGTAATCAGCGGAAAATTTCCGATCAAATACACCCCTTTCATACTTAAAAAATGGGAAAAAAATTTTTTCGTCTTCCCAGGCCACTTTTCGCGAATTTAAAAAATGACGATATTTAAAAAGGTCGTAGGATGAACTTCCCGTAGGCTATGAGGATTCATTTGGGGGTTTGGAACAGGTGTTTGCCTAACTTAAATAATAGCGTTGGATTCGTATCGATATCTCTCATCGTTTTCCCGGAAAGTCCACTTGAAAAATCGGAAAAAAGAGGCAAAGGGGTATGTATGGAAAAATTTGCAAAAATCGATGGTCCAACTTTTAAATTCCCCCAAAAATCGAAAAACCAACGGACATTAATGATTAAAAAAGCATTTTGAAGAAAAAATCATAACGAAGAGATTGAGCGCAAAGTGGAGCCCAAACCCTAAAGAAAAAAAAAAATTATCGATGATTTAGTGAAAAAACGTTTATCCCTTCAAAATCCAAAAAAAATTTTGATTTTTAAGATTTTTTTATTGACCCATTTCGATGTAATTTTATCTCCTGAAAACGAATCTACTATTCATTTTCTCCAAAACCCAAAATTGTTAAAAACTTCTAAAATCACGATTTCTTTTGCTGTGTGCAATTTTTTTTTTACGAAAATTCGTTGATATTCGTAATCGGCTAAAAATTTCCGATTATACAGACCCTTTTAATACTTTTAAAACAGAAAAAAATGGTTGACTATCGCAACCACTTTTCCGGAATTTGAAAAATCACGAAATTTTAAGGTCGTAGAGTGAGCTTCTTTTTAAGGTCGTATATACTATAGAGATTCAACGGGCGTGTTTGGGCAAAGTTTTTCCTTAATTTAAATAATGGCGTTAGATTCATATTCATATCTCATATAGTTTTCCCGGAAAATATATACTACTTATATGTATGTGGGTAACGGTTGACACGCGTACATATAAGCGTGTGTTTTCGTTGCGACGAAACTACGCGCGTCTTTTCTGCACGCTGCGTAACGAATGCACACGTACATAAAGATACGCGCGGCCACGCTCAGCACTCGGCAATTGTCCTGCCACGATTCTTCGCCCAAAAAGTCAATATTTCGCGGCCGAATTCGCGTGCGGGGCGCGCCATCCATCGGTAGTTACTCGCAGCGCAAAATCCCAAAATTGTCATTATCGATGTAACGAGGTGCCGCATCAAAAGTTTTCAACGTGTTCGTCATTCCCTTAAACTCTATCCGTTCGCGACTCCGGACATTCAATTTTACTTTATTTGTGTTTTAATACTACGGCTAATTTAAAGGTCTTTATATTTCTATTGAAGTAATACGATCAAAACATAATCCAATTCCGCGAGTTAAGAAATATTGTATACTCAGTGCATACCCACCTCGACTATCGCCATGTTATACCTGCGAGCGAACTTGGCCATCAGCGAAGGCCCTAAATTTTACAACCGGCACCCGCTACCTGAACCACAGGGTCAACACCGATAAAAACCACCAATGTAAGCAAATCACATTTTTATACTCTTTGTACTCAAGCGTTAATATAATTAACCAAATTGACTGATTCCACTAAATGTAGTGTTAATTAGAACGTGTCATTTCCAAATCATCAAATTATTCCTGGTTATTCCTTAAAGATTCCTCCTTCCTCCAGCACTTTCCCTTTTTACCTTCATTTCGTGCTATTGCGCTCGTCGAAGGTAAGAAAGAGGGGACCACAATCTATATGCCCACGTCCCCTCCGGATGTGACAGTAGTAATTGATTGTTTTTGTTAGCGCTGGTGTTGTACAATAGTGTTGTGCGTGGAGCTTCACTCGAGTAGAGCTGCGGTAACGTGGAGATGGTCCGGATTCCTGGCAGAAGGTGCATAGGCGGCGTGCGTGACGGGGCATATTTGTGTGTGACGGGGAGTCACCGAGGGCCTTAAAAGTTGACTGTTGAGAGACCGTGATTTCCACTCGCTGCCTAACGATATCTGCGTCTCGGCATCTGCAGTTAGTACGGTATCGTCGTAGCAGATAGGATTCGACGCTTGGCTCCCTCGGTGAACTCTGGTCACCGTCGTCTGTGTAGCTGCCATGCTGTAGCGTGGCAGCGTGGCTGCGGTCAGCGAGAGAAGTGGTAGAGTGATCTTACTCCAATGTGGAGAAGTCCAGCGTCGTATGCGGAGGCCCCACGTCCATGGAGCTGCTCGAGGCAGTCGACCAAGGCACCCTGGAGAGGAGTTGGTGGGCCTGTGGATCTCGATTAGCCTCCGCTCCTGGGCGATCTTGAGCGAGAGTTTCGGCTGTGGGTAGCGTTTGCATTTCTGGCCTCGGCGCATGTGACGGCAGTCGTGGGAAGCAAGGAGAAGCAGGGTTTGCGCAGTGTCTGGCCAGAGAATTCCTGGCTCGATAGCTGCTTGCTGTGTTCTGCTTTTCGGAGTTCGAAGCTGCTCCTTATATAGCGGTTCTAGGCGCTGACCGTCGACGAAAAACATTTGCTCGTGTGCCTCTGCCGGTGAGCCGCGCGAACTGCAGCAAGCCGCCGCAGCGATGTGTGCCTTCATTGTATGCCTGGACCTGCCTGAATAAGCGCTAAGTTCGGAGTGCGGTAATATTACGGCTGTGTGAAGTTACCGTCATCGGTCGACTTTCGAACGAATTTATGATCAATGTGTCAGACTGATACATCACGAGACGTTTGAAACACGTGAGGCTATGTCATCATCTCCGCTGACATAGCCTCGTTAAAAAATGACAGCGCTGTGGCGTCATAATTGAAGCGTGAAGGCAGACATCGAAAAGGTTAAAAGGATATAAGTTAAGAATGCGGAATTGGAAAAGAGAAAAGACCGATGTATCGATGCATAGGATTTCAGTGTCAACTCTTTTGAATTCGAAAAAAAAACATAAATATATATAATGTAACGTGTCAAAAACTCGTCACAGATAAAATTAATAGGTTCGGGACTCGATCAGGGAATAAATTAGTAGAGACTCAGGTGTTTTTTGATATTAACAATAAAAAATTAATTTATTCTTTAATTGTGATTCGATACAAACAAAAAATACGCTTTGATCTAATTGTTTCGTGTAGTGTGTTGTTTGCGTTGTGAAAAGTTAATGTCCCGTCGGTAAATTGTCGTTTCGGATGGTAAGTGTGCGACTCGCGGCACAAATACGCTCGATCGTTCGATGATTATCGTGACGTTTGATTGACTGCGGCGCGATAGATCGCGGCGCGGGGGGAGGGAGACTGGCGCGCTGACCCTTGACGGTTTAAGATGTCTAGTGTGCGTGTCTGTGTGTTCCTATCACGCTATTTGATTTTTCTTGATTTGTCTTGATATTTTCCCGCTACTTTGGAAAAGTCCCCTTTTCTTTTCTTTATCTTCATGACTTGCACACTCGATTTTTCCTTCCCCGAGGGATGTACTTGGCCGAGTGTACTTGTAGATTGATTTGAGCTCAGAAAATGACTCTTTCTCGCCTTTCTCTTTCAACGTTCCTTCTTAGCGTTTCCTGTCCAGTATGGATGTACTTTG